>JAFMOC010000710.1:0-2500 GCA_019802505.1 Corydoras sp. C115
ACCCCCAACAACAACCCCAAACACACAACCCCACAACCCCCACAACCCCCACACCTCCACACCAAACACCACACCCCACAACACAAAAAACCCCATCACCTCCACACAACAACCCCATCACCTCCACACCACAACACCACCACACCACCACCACCACACAAAACCCCACCTCCACACAACACCCCCCCACCTCCAACCCCAACACCCCCCAAACCCCCACCAAAAACCCCATCACCACCCAACACAACAACCCCACACCACCCAAAAACCACACAACAACCCCTCACCACCACAACACCACACAACAACCCCATCACCACCACCACACAACAACCCCATCACCACCACAACACCACCACACAACAACCCCATCACCACCACACAACAACCCCATCACCACCACACAACAACCCCAACACCACCACACAACAACCCCAACACCACCACACACAACCCCATCACCACCACACAACAACCCCATCACCACACACAACAACCCCATCACCTCCCCATCACCTCCACACAACAACCCCATCACCAACCCCATCACCTCCACACAACAACCCCATCACCTCCACACAACAACCCCATCACCACCACACAACAACCCCATCACCACCACACAACAACCCCATCACCACCACACAACAACCCCATCACCTCCACACAACAACCCCCTCACCTCCACACAACAAACCCATCACCACACACCACACACCACAACCCCCTCACCTCCACACACACCTCTGATCACTGAGTGTGGTTGTAGATACTCACACATTCTGCTTCTGCAGCATCTCCACCTTCTTCTGCAGCTCCTGATTATGAGCGGTGCACACCGCCACCCTGCAGACATGAGCACACCATCACCTCCACCACCTGCTCCTCAAACTCACCTCCTACATAAGAGCACTCTCTGTGTTCTAACGTTCTGCTCTGACCTGTTCTCCAGTCCGTCCACGTACACCTTCTTCTTCTTCCTGCTTTCCTGAGCAGATTGTTTGTTCCTGATCTTTCGTCTCACTCGCTTCAGAGTTCTCTCTTCAGCCTGTCACACACACACACACACACACACACACAAACACACAATCACACACACAATCACACACAAACACACAATCACACACACTCACACACAAACACACAATCACACACACAATCACACACACAAACACAAACACACAATCACACACACACAATCACACACACAATCACACAAACACACACAATCACACACACTCACACACAAACACACAATCACACACACAATCACACACACAAACACACAATCACACAATCACACACACAATCACACACAAACACACAATCACACACACTCACACACAAACACACAATCACACACACAATCACACACACAAACACCACAAACACACAATCACAAACACACAATCACAAACACACAATCACACACACAATCACACAAACACACACAATCACACACACACACACAAACACAAACAATCACACCCACACACACACACACAACACACACAATCACACACAATCACACAATCACACACAATCACACAAACACAAACAATCACACAAACACAAACAATCACACAAACACAAACAATCACACAAACACACACACACAATCACACAATCACACAAACACACAATCACACAAACACACAATCACACACACACAAACACACACACAATCACACACACAAACACACACACAAACACACACACAAACACACACACACAGAGGTTATTATTATAAGATTGTAAATTCAGATCAGATTTTTTATTAAAACACAAATAAGACTGAAGTACAGATCTGATGACCGTCATCTTCATCATCTTCATCATATTTATTTACATCACTGACAGTGTTCTCTTACACAGAGCCTCTTTTAAAGAGAACATGCTAAAGCACAGCATTCTGATGCAGCAGCAGACTCTACATCAGTCCATCAGAATCGAGCCTTAACCCCCCCCCCCCTCCACCCCCACCCTCACCCTACAGTCTGTTGTGGTGTGCAGAATGTCAGCAGGAAGTGCAGTGTGGTGTTTCCTGTACCTTGGTGAGGGGCAGGTTGGTGGGGATGGTCATGCCCTCCTTGGACAGCAGCCTCCTCTCCTCATCGGTCAGAACGATCTCCTTAAACTGAAACTGAAACATCAGAGCGGAGGTCAGCGCCGCAGCCGAGACCAACCGTGATGAGGATGAGGATGAGGATGAGGATGAGGATGAGGATGAGGATGAAGAGCGGCTCTTACAGAAGGTTCAGCTTTAAGGTTCTGAGATGATTCCTCTATAGTGAGAGAGCAGGGGAGCGCGCTGGACATCTCGTCCTCCACATCCTTCATGTTCTCCTCCATATCATCTACACACACACACACACACACACACACACACACACACACACTACTGTACTGACGTGTCTGTGTGCAGGGGGCGTGGTCAGAACCTGAGGGACAGGACCGATGTCTGACCGAAGTCGATGAAGACGTCGGCGTCGGGTTTGTC
>JAFMOC010000710.1:7500-10000 GCA_019802505.1 Corydoras sp. C115
CGGCACGGTGGCTTAGTGGTCAGCACATTCGCCTCTCAGCGCTGGGGATTCCCGGTTCGAATCCCCATCTGGGTGGAGTTTCCATGTTCTCCCCGTGTCCGTGTGGGTTTCCTCCGGGTTCTCTGGTTTCCTCCCACAGTCCAAAAATATGGATCAAGTTAATTGAGTTCTCTAAATTGCCCCATATAGAGTGTGTGAGTGTGTACCCAGCGATGGATTGGCGCCCTGTCCTGGGTCTATCTGCCCAGCGCCCGAGACGTTCTCCCCTGGATGGGCATGGGGAACCCCACCGCGACCCTAATAGAGGATAAAGCGGAAGATAATGAATGAATGAATGAATAAAAGTTAAAGATCAGAGACCTCACAGCAGCAACAAGAAAATAAACCGCGGCTAGTAATAAACCGCCATCTAGTGGATGATCTGAGGTACTGCAGGCAGTAAACGACACTAAACTCTTCACGCTGTAATTAAATCTTAGTATTAGTTATAAACATTAAATTATAATGAGGGAGGATAACGAAAATGAAAATACATGTTGAATAATATAAATAATTAACCTTTCAATATCAATACATTCAATTCAAATAATTTTATTTGTTTTTTTTTCCTAAATATTATAAAACAAAATACGTTTTGATTGCTATTTTTCAATTTTACGATCCATTGTAACGGTTTTATCAGCAAATTCTTTATGTATAAACTTTCAAACTACATGTTCAATACGTGATCAATTTATTAACCAATTACAAATAACAAACTAATCATACAATCACTAAAATTCTATAAAAAATAGAAATAGAATATAGTTATTCTTTCTTTTCAGGTTTAATAAAGGATGGATTGTAGTTTCGCAGTTTTACCAGCAGGTGGAAGCAGAGGTTTTCGTGTTTTTTGTTGTGAATTCAGTTTTTATTTTATTTTATTTGTTATGAAGCGGATCGTTTGATCCTCTGTAGAAACGTTTCTTATAAAAATAGAGAGTTCCTTTAAGCTCATGACATCACAACACGGCGCAGAGTTTGGACGTGTGTCTGAGGCTCCTGTAGGCCTTCAGTCGGTCCTTCTTGTCGGCGGTGGCGGTGGCGGCGGTGCGGGTGATGAGCGGCATGCTCTCCACGGCGCGGCGGCGGTGCGCGCGGTGCAGCAGGATGCGGTAGGTGCCGGTGATGGAGCTCCTGCAGTCTTTGCCCTGGTTGTTGCGGATGTGTTCGGGGGTGATGCCCAGCGCCCACAGCGACTCCCTCACCTCGTTCTCCTCCTCCCCCAGCTCCGCGGCCTCCACCTCCGCCAGGTGCAGCGGGTCCAGTCGGAAGGGTTCGGTAGCTTTGGGGAAGTCCACGTTCTCCAGCCACTCGCTGCTCATCATCTGCCGCAGGCCGCAGCGCTCGGACGGCTGCGGCTGCAGGATGGCGTGGATCAGGCGCCGGCACGCCTCGGGCACCCACTCGGGCACGGAGAACGCCCCGTCCAGGATGCAGCGCTTCAGCTTGGCCACGGTGTCGGCTCGGAACGGCATGGTGGCCGTCACCATGAAGAAGAGCATCACGCCGAGAGCCCAGACGTCCACGAACACGCCCACGTAGCGCTCATCGCGGAACAGCTCGGGCGCCGCGTACGGAGGAGAACCGCACAGCGTGGTGAGGGTCTCATCCCGCCGACTCACCGTGCTGAACCCGAAATCCCCCACCTACAAAAGCAAAGACACGGTGCTGTTTCCTGGGGTGGTGGTGAGGTTAATGAGTGTGTGAGTGGAACCGTGTGTTCTCCGTGCGGAGTGGACCTTCACGCAGGAGCTGCAGGAGAAGAAGACGTTCTCAGCCTTCAGGTCTCGGTGGATGATGTTGTTGTCGTGCTGCAGCAAAAAAAAAATAAATCACTGAACCGATCAGTGTCTCTGTTAATGAGGAGGGTCTTTAAAACACTCTAATTATACACTGTCCACACTGCCCCCCCCCCCCCCCCCCCCACACACACACACACACTGTACTGTAATCAACCTGAACCTCATCCATCACCTGAGGAGGTCAGGGTGGAGGGTTCGTTGGGGTTGTAGATGGTAGCTGGGTGGTCGACTCTCACCATGTGCTTGACTGCAGAGAGGATCTGTGAGAACAGGATCTTGGCATCGACGTCAGACAGTTTGCCCTCCATGGTGATTTTGGTGTAAAGCTCGCCTCCAACGGCGTACTCCATCACGAGGTGCAGGCGCGTCAGCGTCTCCACCACCTCGTACAGACGCACGATGTTGGGGTGGTGCAGCTTCTCCATGCTGGAGATCTCACGAGATAACAGCTTCTGCGTCTTCTGGTCCAGTTTGGTCTTATCCAGGATCTTAATGGCCACCTTATCTGCGGAGGCAGAAGAACGGGTTCCATCAGGTTCCTACAGGACTTTATCAATTAATGAAGGTGAAACGTCCCGAGAACCAGGAACCGTACAGGGGGGGGGGGGGGGGGGGGGGGGGGGGGGGGGGGGGGAAAAAAAACCAGGAACCGTACC
>JAFMOC010000710.1:12500-35000 GCA_019802505.1 Corydoras sp. C115
ATAACAATAACCACCATAACAACCATAACAACCATAATAACAATAACCACCATAACAACCATAACAACCATAACAACCATAATAACCATAATAACAATAACCACCATAACAACCATAACAACCATAATAACAATAACCACCATAACAACCATAACAACCATAACAACCATAATAACCATAATAACAATAACCACCATAACAACCATAACAACCATAACAACCATAACAACCATAATAACAATAACCACCATAACAACCATAACAACCATAACAACCATAATAACCATAATAACAATAACCACCATAACAACCATAACAACCATAACAACCATAATAACAATAACCACCATAACAACCATAACAACCATAATAACCATAATAACAATAACCACCATAACAACCATAACAACCATAACAACCATAATAACAATAACCACCATAACAACCATAACAACCATAACAACCATAATAACCATAATAACAATAACCACCATAACAACCATAACAACCATAACAACCATAATAACAATAACCACCATAACAACCATAACAACCATAACAACCATAATAACAATAACCACCATAATAACCATAATAACCACCATAACAACCATAACAACCATAATAACCATAATAACCATAACAACCATAATAACAATAACCACCATAATAACCATAATAACCACCATAACAACCATAACAACCATAATAACCATAATAACCATAACAACCATAATAACCATAACTAAACCATAACTAAACCATAACTAAACCATAACTAACCCCTATGCAATAAGAAAACCTTGAAGCGGAACTAATAAAAGCTTTTGAAGTTGGTTCGTTTGAAGTTTCCGGACTTCAGAAACAGAAGCGTGATGAACTCTCAGAGCTTTGATCTTTAATTTAATTTAATTTAATTAATTTAATTAATTTAATTGCTCTGGTTGCGCTGACAGTCTGACAATAAAGAGAACATCAAAGTGATGAGTCCGATCTCACATCAGGTCCGATCAGCCGCGCGGCACAGATCAAAGCTCAGATCAAAGAGCACCTTTAAACACAGAATAAGACTTTACTAACCTTCACTCTGTGACGCGCTGCTTCTCCATCATCATCCTCATCATCATCATCTTCATCATCATCATCATCATCTTCATCTCATCATCCTCATCCTCAGCATCATGGTTCTCCCTCTGATACCGAGGACCGTCAGAGCGGCGGGACTGACGGCGCACACAGCCAATCACAACACAGCCGGGGGAGGGAACAAGTCCTCCATGCACCAATCAGGCTTTAGATTACACGTCTCCAGGCAACTGTGTCATTAATCTTTATTAAGCAGAGCCGCCGCGTCATCTAATATTTTATAATTCTAATAAAAGATTTAAAAATAAAAGAATTGAACAAAAGTCATTAAAAATCGGAAGTTTAATGAGAATGACGTCGATCTACAAATTAAATCCGAAACTCTGTTCATATTAAACATTTTAAAATCTGCCATTTAATTCGATTCCCTCCTTTAACCTTTAACCTTTAACCTGTTTACTGGTCAGCTGCTCTGACCACACATGGGGTTTGTAGTTCTACGCTGCATTCTGTAGTCCCTCAGGTTCTACTCCACACACAGCAGCTCATCTTCATCAGTGATGCAGGTGAGGGGGGGGGCATGAGAACAGATGGACTCTTATTATGAAAAACAAACCCTTCTCTTTAATCTTTCAGTGTAATTCAGAGAATTAAAAATCTGAAAACATTAATTAAGATCATTAATGAGATCAAAGGCAAAATTTCATCACGTTTTATTTTTCTGTACAAATAAGAATCCGCAGCCATGGGTTTGTTCTAAACTCCGCCTCCAGCCCCGCCCCCAAAAATAAACACTGATACTGAAAAGAAAAATAAATATGTTCTTATCCGCGCCGCTGTCACAATAAAAGTCTCCATCAGGACGAACTGATTTACTGCACATGCTCAGATCATAGGGCACAGAGGGGGCGGGGCTTATCCTTTATCCCTCCAATCGCATCATGACGTGCATCATCACCGCTCTTCATCATACAGACCGTCGTTTAAATAATTAATTAACATGACTGTGGTGGAATGAGAACATTAATCGGGCGTGGTTGGCTCTGCGACCTGGTGGTGGCGCTGTGGTGCTGATGTCACAGCAGGTTCTGGGTTTGATTCCCTGTGTCTGTGGACCCCCCCCCCCCCACATCCCAAAGACTGATGGGTAATGTGTAGCCAGGTGGAGTATGTATGATTTGAATGTATCTGTGGCGCCCCCCGATGGACACCCACAAAATAACAGAGAGGAAGGTGGCCGAGCATGCTGGGAAATCGGAGGCCCTGCTCCGGTGTATTAATGACCGGAGTAACCCCTAAACTAACTACACCGTGTGCAGCCCCGCCCGCCTCCACCCCCACCACACCCCTGACAACAGAGAACCGGTGATGACATCACAACCAATCACGATGGAGCAAAAGTGACCGTAAGCTCCGCCCACCTGCACGCAGCGCTGCATTAAAAAGCTGAAGGCAGTGTTCGTTCTCTGGCGCTCCGCCCGTCGGCTCCGCCCGTCGGCTCCGCCCGTCAGCTCCGCCCGTGCTCCGTGCTGTGTTCCTTGGCGCCTCGGTCCTCCTCCTCCACCTGTATGAGCACCGTCTCGGCTCCGCCCGCCCCCGAGATCAGCACGCCCACGCGGTCCTGCACGATGAGGCCGTCCTGCAGCAGCACCCGCTCCTCCACCACCCCGTTCTGCTCCAGCAGGCCCTCGTGCAGCTCCACCCGCCCGTCCACCATCACGCCGTCCTGCAGCTCCACCTGCTCGGCCATCATCACCACCTGCTGCTCCATCATGATGCCGTCCTGCAGCACCACCTGCTGCTCCATCACGCCCACCTGCAGCTCCACCTGCTCGCCCACCGTCAGCCCGTCCCCGGGACGCTCCCCGTCGCCGTCCGGCCGCCGCTCCCCGTGCTGCTGCTGCAGGTGGAGGTCCAGGTCGTGGGCGTGGGTGAACCACAGGTCGCAGAGCGTGCAGTGGTTGGGTTTGTCCCCGGTGTGGATGACCAGATGATCCTTAAACTGATCCCAGCTGTTAAACACCTCGCTGCACACCTGCACACAGAGCGCCCACCAATCAGGAGCCACGCCACGCCACGCCGGACCGAGGCGGGGTCTGAGCCGGGCGTCGCCGGGCCCGTCTCCGGATCGGGGGGGGGGGGGGGGGGGGGGCTCACCTGGCACTCGTACAGCTTCTTGCGTCCTTTCTTGGCGCCGGCGCCGTTCTGACACGCCGACATGTGACACTTCAGCGTGCTGTTCCGCGCAAAGCGCTCGTGACAGTCCGGACACTCGAACGGCTTCTCACCTGACATCACAAATCACAGCGGTCATCACAACACCCCACCGTCCAGCCGTCACATCATCACAAATCACAGCGGTCATCACAAACCCCACTGTCCAGCCGTCACATCATCACAAATCACAGCGGTCATCACAAATCACAGCGGTCATCACAAATCACAGCGGTCATCACAACACCCCCACCGTCCAGCCATGACATCATCACAAATCACAGCGGTCATCACAACACCCCCACCGTCCAGCCATGACATCATCACAAATCACAGCGGTCATCACAACACCCCAC
Source organism: Corydoras sp. C115 (assembly GCA_019802505.1). NCBI lineage: Eukaryota > Metazoa > Chordata > Actinopteri > Siluriformes > Callichthyidae > Corydoras > Corydoras sp. C115. Next base: position 16,157 of record JAFMOC010000710.1, read on the forward strand.
CGTCCAGCCATGACTTCATCACAAATCACAGCGGTCATCACAACACCCCACCGTCCAGCCGTGACATCATTAACAATAACACACATTCATCAGTGCGTGATATACAATACATTCATTAAATCATTCATACACATTCATATAAACAGAGGCGGCACAGTGGCTTAGTGGTTTAGCACAAATCACAGCGGTCTCACAAACCCCCACCGTGCCATGGGGATTCCAGCGGTTCAAACCCCCCATCTGGGTGGAGTTTGCATGTCATCACCCCGTGTCCGCCGTGGGTTTCACCTCCGGTTTCCTCACCACCCCAGTCCAAAAATCATGGATTAAGGTTCTCACAAACCCCCACCGTAGTGTGTGTGTGTCACAAATGAGCGGTGTGTCCAGTGATAGCCGTGGCATCCACAAATCCAGGGTGTCATCTGCCCAGCGTCCCCGAGACGTTCACACCCATCACAAATGGGCATCACAACACCCCCCCCCCCCCCCGTCACATCATCCTAATAGAGCGGATAAAGTGGAAGATAATGAATGGTTTAACAGATCAGCACTAAACCTGTTACACTGTTTATAAACTGTCTTCTGTGATTCGGTCACTAGAGGGCAGTGTGTGCTCGTTACAGAAACCTGAATCCTTAAATGCTTTTAAATGCTTTATAAAGCGGACCTCATAGACGTCACTGCAGATCATGATGGATTAACAGATCAGACTTTAGTTACACTTTTAATGAAGACATTTCTGAATCAGAGCTTGTTTTTAATTACAGTGAGTTTGTAAGAGTTTTATTAAATCAGTTATTATTATTATTATTATTATTATTATTGTGAATAACTGGGGTCGCGTTTGCGAGGCGTACCCGTGTGTTTGTAAGAGTTTTATTAAATCAGTTATTATTATTATTATTAATGTGAATAACCGGGGTCGCGTTTGCGAGGCGTACCCGTGTGTTTGTAAGAGTTTTATTAAATCAGTTATTATGATTATTATTAATGTGAATAACCGGTGTTTGCGTACCCGTGTGTTTGCGCAGATGCTCCTTGAAGTGTCCGAAGTGGTCGAACTCTTTGTTGCAGTAAACACACATGTGCACTTTCTTCTTCAGCTTGCGCACCTGCTCCTCCGGGTCGCAGTGGCAGCCGCTGACGCTGTGCTGTTTGAGCGCCCCCTCTCGGGCGTAGGTCTTGCCGCAGTGCTGGCACACAAAGGGCTTTTCGGTGGCTGCGCTGTGGCTCCTCATGTGCTGCTTCAGGTGGTAGAACAGCTTAAAGCTGCGCTCGCACTTATAGCAGCGGAACAGGTTGTCTGAGATCTGCACCTCCACCACCTCCACATCCTCCAGAGCCTTGGTAGCACTCGCCGCCTCCTCCTGCAGCGCACGCGCCTCCACCCGGTTCCGCTTCGTCGTGGTCACACCCGGTTGGAACTTGCTTGTAATGTCGGCGAGCAGAGCCAGAGCGGACTCGTCCGTCTCCACCCGGGCCGTGTCGGTCACCTCCTCCTCCATCACGCACTCCTGCACCTCGATGGACTCATCCTCCACCTCCACCTTGATCTCTACTGACTCCGCCTCCGCCTCCGCCGACGGCAGGCTCTCCGTTATCACATTCGATGTCTCAGCGATTTTCCTCTTCTTGGCCTTGTGATTGGCTGTTAGGGTTTCAGTCTCTGGTGTGGGGGTAATGGCCACGCCCCTTGACCTGACCACCAGAAGACAAGAGCCCGGGGTTAATGAAGTGAGAAAACTTAATTACAGGTTCACAGTTTCTCAATATCCTTAAATATGTTTTAATAAAAGTCATTAAAAACAATACAACTTATTCTGTTTACATGATTAATTTTTTTATATTTGTGTTTATTTATTTATTTATTTATTTGTGGTTGAATTATATATTACTCTTTTTTTTATTTGATCATAGTGATGCCCAGCGGTGTGTATGTTTGAATGTGTGTGTATATAAATGTACATATCTGTTTATTAGCTGATATAATTAATATTTTAATGATAACTGACGTGCTTATGATTAATATCAGTAAATGAATGCCTCTCTGGCGCCGTCTGGTGGCGGGTCTGTATCAGATGTACAGTGTATGCTGAACCTGCTGTTTAAAGCTTTGATGGCCTCCTGCATCTGTAGATACTCTGCAGCTCTCCAAACATCGTTCACCTCCTCATCTCCACTCACTGCCAACGTCGCTGTGTAGGTGAACTCCATCAGGTGCAGGAACGCTGCGTTACTCACTCCTGACACACACACACACACACACACACACACACACACACACAGTGAAGATGTAAAGGTGTTAAATTACAATCTGTTAATCACAGCTGTCTTTATAATGTGTGTGTATGTGTGTGAGTGTGTGTGTGTGTGTGTGTGAGTGTGTGTGTGTGTGTGTGTATGTATGTGTGTGTGTGTATGTGTGTGTATTTTACCTTCGATTTCCACCAGAGGCTCTTGAGTAAAATCCTGGAAGAATTTGTGGAAGAACTGACTGCAGGCAGCCAACACGGCTTTATGAGCTCTGAACTGATGACCTACACACACACACACATGACATTTATATAGTCTGAATGTGAGAGTGTGTGTGTGAGAGTGTGTGTGAGAGTGTGTGTGTGTGTGTGTGATCTCACCGTCTACGATCAGAGTGATATCAGTAAACTGATCAAGGCGTCTCTGTTCATTTAATTTATCCAGCATGACTTTATAATGAGCAGGAAACTCATGTGCACTCGAGTCTCCATCACCTCCATCAGTTAGCATGATGCAGTCCACCTGCTCCTAACACACACACACACACACACACACACACACACACACACACACACACACACAGAATTAGACATTTCAGTTTACTCTCCGATTTCTTTCTGACAAGCTCCTGAAGGACACATACACAGGTGGGGAGACAGAATGGCCGGGACTCAGACCCAGACCCTGCTTGTGGTTCCTGTAATGCTGTGATTTGATTGGTGCAAATGAATCCTGAGGTTTTACATCATGTGCACTACAGGGGTCATTAACGCCGACATAGTGCACTTATAGAAATGAAGCTGTGATTAGTGAGCATCGGTGATCAGAGGTCAGTACTGCTGTATGAAGTAGTGAGGATACACCTTTAATAGGGGGGGGGGGGGTAGGTCACACACAGAGGGGTCATTACTCACAAAGTGGGTCAGTGTGTAAACCAGTGTGTAGCTCAGTGGTCAGGGTGTTGGGTATAATCTGAACGTTGTGGGTTCAAATCCCAGGTTCCACTGAAGTTACCAGTGTGGGTCCTTGAGCGAGACCCTTAACCCTCATTGCTGCAGGGGGCGCTGTGTTTAACCCTGTGCTCACCTTGTAAGTCGCTTTGGATAAAAGCGTCCAATAAATGAGCAAATGTCCAATAAATGACCGAATGTCCAATAAATGAGCAATGTGATGTAAATGTCCTCGTTCGGGACTCCGTGAGGACAGAACTGACCCTAAACTCAGGACGGTGCTGCATTACAGCTGCAGGCTTCACTACAGCAACATGAGGGCTGCTCCACCACGCGCTCATCTCATTCACATGTAGAGCCCTACAGAGTGTGCAAACAGAACACACTCTGTACCGGAGGAACACACCGAGAGAACCGGCAGAGAGAGAGCAGGGGCTCAGGGTTCCAGATACAGAACGAAGTGAGAGAGTGTAGAACCGGCAGCGTTCCAAACCCAGCAGAGAGAGAGAGAGAGAGTGAGTGAGAGAGAGAGAGAGAGTGAAGGCAGCTCGGGGTGGTTTGGGACACCGCCGCAGCGCGAGGCAGGAAGCGGTGTATCGCGGCAGATGAGGCGCTTTAATGAGGCCGCGGCGTTCGGATCGCTTCATCTGCAGAGCCGCGGCCTCTGAGGAGCCGTGTTTAATCTTCATTTAATGTTAATTTAATGTGAATTTAATGTTAATGACGAACACAACGCAACTTTAAACAAGGCCTGCAAGAAAGTCAGGCCAAATGCGCCATTTGTTATTTGCTCACTTCTGTTACGTCATCAAACCGCGCATTAAAACGCACGATTCCGGATGGTTTTCTAGACTAAAGAACCGAACCGAACCTTTAATCAGAACTCACCCGGTTCTGCGCGGCGTCCGGAACCAAAACCCACCGATTAATAAACCGCGCTGCGCTGAGGGCGGGTGCAGCCGAGCTCCTCACCGCCGCCGTCTGAGAGAAAGGGGCGGCCGCTCCCCGCCAGGACTACAGCTCCCACAATCCCCCACCAGCATGCGCCGCAAAGAGCCGCCAGGTGGTGCTGTAGAGTCGCGCCCCGAAAATCTAATCTAATCGAACGATTTATAATCAAATAAAAACATTATTTTATATTTACATTGAAAACATTGAAACTTGTTTTTAAAGTCTGATTCATTTTTAAACACGTGACTCTGATATACCTCTCACTTTTTGTCATAAAAAAACTTAAAAAAAATTTTTTTTGTTGTTTTCTAAACATGAAGAAGTTAAGTTCAGCACACTGCCATCATTCAACACTGATCCTGAGTCAGATTACTGCTCACCACTTCATTTAAAGTGACATTAAAATATCACAGGCGCTGGTTCTGGTTCTGGTTCTGGTTCAGGTTCAGGTTCAGGTTCAGGTCAGACCCAGTTCAGGATTAAACAGTGATGTTCAGAGTGACCCGCTTATGTAAGGGCAGCACCGGGTCCAGCTGAAGGAGAAAAACAAGTAAGCTTACATTCACTAAATCAAATTTAATCATTTATTAGCTTTATTAACTAGATCCTGATCTGAGAACAGTTACAGAGTCCATGTCCTTCATAATAACATTACAGTAAATATAAAACCTATAAAAATATAAAACGTTTTATTAAATCTTTATTATAAGCATTTGAATAAATGATAGTATTGTTTTATATCAGTGCAGTTAATAAAAAAAAAGATAATTCATTAAATGAGATATATGAAGTTTATACATTTTAAGTGAGATTATAAATTGTAAATAAATAAAACCAGCTTTAATTCAAAGACCACACCATCGAGTGTGGAATCACAGTTTATAGAATATTATAAACATTAAAAACTATAGTGTTTTTATTTTATATGTTGAAAATAAAAGTGCATTAAGTTTGAATACTATAAAAGAATAAAGTACACGTCGCTGTAAGTTGGCATGTTCTCTATAAGAACATTAATAAATATGTATGTCTTTGAACATTATTCTGTTAAATTCACTGAATAAAACATGACTGGTGCAGAAATTTGTAGATTATTTACACAAAATCAAAAAAACCTGGACTTTGGTCAGAACTGTACAAACATTTGAACTGTTCAAAGACTTTATAAACTCTAAACTATATTATTAATCACTTCTGTATATGATGTTTCAATAAACGCGCTCAGTCCAATCAAAGAAACCTTCTTTTGTAAAAGACTGTTTTTTAATCTGTTTTATAATAAACTCTTTTAGTTCTGATTAATAAAGTAAACCTTCAGTCAACGTCTGAATATCATTACAACATGACGAAGACACATATAGAAACATTTTTCATTTATATCTTTATTAAACATATATATGTTTATTTCAAGCAATTTAACATGTTCTTCATCAAGTACTATTTACCATAGGCTGAATTTTGAGGGGGTGGAGCTTAAGTCAGCTGATGGCCTTGTCACCTGATGCTGAAGTACACGTTTCTGTAATACTGAATAAACATCGAATAAACTTTATAAATGAATAAACTTACGATAACTACCAACATTATTTAAGAGTCTTCACCTGCTGCGCTCTGTGTGTGTATCCTAATGTGTGTGTGTGTGTGTGTGTGTGTTTGTGTGTGTGGTGGAGGAGCAAGGTCAGGAGGTGAGATGTGGAGGTCTCTCGGTCTCACCCTGGCCCTCAGCCTCCTGCTGGGTTGCAGGGGTGAGAGTGAGGGGGGTGGTACCCAGTGTAAAGAGCCAGCTGGGTGGAAGATCGGCGAGGTGGAACCTCTGAAGAACGCCACGGGCAGCGTAACGGTGGTGGCGTTTCTGCAGGCCAGCTGATTGTTCTGTCTGGTGCAGGCGACCAAGTGAGTTCCTTTAGTTCCTATCCCATCCTCAATATCCAAAAAAATCTAAACTTCAGAACGCCTGATCCAGAATCAGATCCAGAGTTGAGTTCTTTGAGACGCTCAGCTTGTTCTGCTGACCAGCTTCTCATTTAGAACCGAAGCCTTATGTATTTAATTAAACGTCTTTAAATCAAGAGAACTTTCTCAGTCAGACATCTGATGATGCAGAACCAGAAGAACCGGAGAACAGAGGAATGAGGAACGGTTCAGATTCTTTATAATTCTTTTAAAAGTTTAATAAACAAAGTGAAATGTAAATTAGAACTTCAGTGAGGAGTCATGTTCCCTGCAGACTCACTTTAGTAAAATGTTTAATGGGCTTTTTGTTTTTCTGTCTCTGAGAGGTCAAAGTCCAGCTGGAGTTACTGATTAAACTCTCCACGGTGGGCTGCGCGTCCTGTACGTGCCGTGTGAGGAACCTGGAGGTCAGGTCGATCATCTGCATGCGTTTTGTAATGTTTACAGACTGGTGGCGCTGCGCCAGAAGCTGGAGGAGGCGGGTTTGGTGAACATCACGTACCTGGTGGTGAACAGTCAGGACGAACGCTCACGGCATCTGCACTTCATGCTGGAGAGGCGGCTGGCGGGGAACATCACGCTGTACGCTCAGGACCCCGACCAACCCGACGTCTGGAACCTGGCCAACGTGGAGAAGGACGACATCCAGGTTTACGACAGGTCATTATCACCCCCCCCCCCCCCGAAGCTGCACAACACAAACATAATCAATAAAGAAGAGCAAACTGATCAGTGAGAAGATATGAGCTCACATCCCATAATACAGGATCAATACTCCCACTGATATCAACACTCTACACCACAGATCCTTCAGTCTTCATTTATTATTAAAGCTTAATGGCTACGTGGGAGCAGCTCACGTTCTGCAGGTTGTTCTGCAGCACAGCCGTGTGTGTGAGGGTCAGCTGGACGTGAACCCGACCCGAGGCTGTGCTGTCCTCTGTGAATCCTCTGATCTGTGTTTCAGATGTGGACGCATGACGTTCCATCTGTCTCTGCCGTATACCATTCTGACCCAACCGCACGTGGAGGACGCCATCAGGAAGACCTACTGCGATTCGGTCTGCGGAGAGTGTCAGCTGGAGGTACACACACACACACACACACACACACACACACACACACACTCTCACACACTGTTTTAAAATGGATTTTGGTAAACGGTTAATAAACCAAAGAATTAAGTGTAACTCAGAGTTCTGTGACCCGCAGAGTTCTGGACAGCCGGCGGTGTGCAACCAGAGCAGCAAGAAGGAGAACGAGGAGGAGAGCACAAGAACGGGAGAGGATCCTGATGGACATCACCATCACCACGGGGGTCACCACCACGGGGGTCAGCACCACAGGGGTCATCACCACGGGGGTCAGCACCACGGTCATCATCACCATGGTCATCATCACCACGGTGGAGACCAGGGGCAGATTAGTGTGGGGCAGGTCCAAACCAGAAGCCAGGATGTGGGGCAGATGGGTGTAAGGCAGGTGGATCTGGAGTACGTTGCAGACACATCAAACCAGCAGATGATGCAGCGTCCATGAGGCTCCCGATGTAAACTAGAGTTTGTCTGACAGCAGGGGGCGCTCTCAGACACCACCAGCTGATGCTGACACTGACGGCGTCTGATGGGCCACTCGTTCAGCGCGCGGCCGACCTGACGCTGCGGTGAGCCGCTGGCCGCCTCCTGTCTCTGACAGTGGCTCCCGGTGGACGACGGTCAGGTCTCTGAAACCTGACAGTGACACCCCGCCCAGTCGGGTGACTGACAGCCAGCCCGGCCTGTCTGAGCCTGACCCGTCCGAGTTAGCCAATGAGAATGACCTACAAATTAGACGGTGGTGCACTGATACACCGGTAAATCATATGAGCCACGCTAAATTTAAACAACAGCGCCTTCTGGTGGTTCCTGAGTTCCTCTCTCTGACCAAACAGGCTAGATTTAATTCAACATCCAAATACAGAGAACCGTTCAGTACCCTGACCTCATCATATTTACCAGTGCATTATGGGTATCACCTGCACGGTTCACCTCAGATCCTCAGTAACGGAACCCAACCAACCAACCGATCGATCAGTTTTAATGCATCATCATCAATCTGACTTTACATTATTTACGTTCTAAAATCAATAAAGTTCCGAAAGGGAACCCTGTAACAAACGAACACTGCGCTTCAGAACCCATGATCATACCTGCAACACGCACACACCCGTACTGCCACCTGCTGGTGAGGTGCAGTGTGTGAACTGCTGCCTGCTGTGGGTACCATGGTTCTTCAGTTCTGAGGCTGTGGTTCTTCAGTTCTCAGGCTGTGGTTCTTCAGTTCCTGGCTGTGGTTCTTCAGTTCTGAGGCTGTGGTTCTTCAGTTCTCATGCTGTGGTTCTTCAGTTCTGAGGCTGTGGTTCTTCAGTTTTGAGGCTGTGGTTCTTCAGTTCTCATGCTGTGGTTCTTCAGTTCCGAGGCTGTAGTTCTTCAGTTCTGAGGCTGTGGTTCTTCAGTTCTGAAGCTGTGGTTCTTCAGTTCCTGACTGTGGTTCTTCAGTTCTGAGGATGTGGTTCTTCAGTTCCTGGCTGTGGTTCTTCAGTCCTGTGGTTCCGTGTTTGGTTCCGTTCTGAGGACGGGGCGTGCGTGCTTTCAGAGAGTCCATGTTGCCATCGTTTCTTCTCATAGTGACTCTGTTTGGCTTTAATGATGTCAGGTGCAAAAACTATGACGTAGTGGCGTCTGTCTGATCCCCAGCCAATCAGAGGAGAGGAGGAGCTCTTCCCAGCATGCCTCACTGCTTTATAAACTCATTCAGATGTAATCATCATGTTAGCTTTAGCTTTAGCCTCTTCAGCTTCAGATTATTATTCTGAAAAAAAGATGAACGTGATTTATTTCATTCTAAACAGAATTCCTGAAATGATAAAAGCATCAGCAGTGACGCGGCTGGAGTTCATTAAGTTAGTTAATTAAGTTAGTTAATTAGTTAATTAAGTTAGTTCATTAAGTCAGTTCATTAAATCAGCTCTGAAGAGGTCAGTGTCTGCATCAGCATCCTCTAACGACCCCGGCGTTTAGATCAAAGGCAGTGTTTAATCTGATTAATGAAGATCACACACAGTGATCCGCTCAGTCAGCATCGGGGTTCCAATACTACATGAAGGTTTTCTGGAAAAGTTCTACACCAGGAATCCAGAAGCTCTGTATGAGAATTACTGATGCTAACAGCAGGGTGTGTGTGTGTGTGTGTGTGTGAGTGTGTGTGTGTGTGTGTGTGTGTAGAAGTGATTAATAAAAACACTGCAGCTAAACGTCATTGTTTGTCATTGTTTTTTGTGTAAATGCTTAAATAATAAAATAAAGACTCAGTGCTGACGGCCGTCCATCTTACACTTTAACCTCTACTAAGATGTTGGGGGGGGGGGGTTCCCATGTCCATCCAGGGAAGAACACATAATTTTTTAAAAATTATTAATAAATATATGTAATTAATAAGTTGATGTTGCACTAATACTTTATTTAAATTTTATTTTAATTCATTAATACTTTATTGTCGAACGCGTTCACCGGAAGAGGGCGCGCGCTTTCTTCTTGTCACGCTCGAGCTTTAACCGTGTCACGGGTTAAGTCCCGCCCCTTTCCAAGCAATTCGCCTATAAATGAGCTCATGTATATTAATCAGTCTTCGCGCTGTAATTGGCTGAGGACCTGCCGAGGCGTTAAACTGTAACTTCATGGAGGCGGGGCTAACGATACCACCGTCCAGCTCGAGAAGCGTCTAAAGATGGCTGTGGTGACCACGCCCCTTTATTTAATATGTATATATGTATTTATATGTACATAATTTATCCAGATTTAGACTTTTTTCGCACTTTAAAGGAGACAGAGTTCCAAAAAAACAAAAAAACTTCAACTGATCATCGAAACTAATAAAGACTTGGGTTTTCATACGATCGGACTTTTATTGTTTACAGAGTCTAATACACTCGTTCTTAGTAAAAAGTGATGAGTAAGTTGTGCATTATGTACATTATTTTATATGTATTTCTTTTTATTGTAATCTTGTAAATATGTTTAATTATTTTGCGGTCTTGGCTGTAATCATGTACATTTCCCTCTGTGGGATAATAAAGCCATTCTAATTATTATTATAATTATTCACATATGGATAATTGCCTCACAACTTTCAACAGACTTTAAATTCGTTTAATTAAAGAACTATTTTCAGTATAATTACACAATACAGATACAGGCCTGTCACAGCGCCCTCTACCGGCTGTTCACGGGCATTGGCAGAAAAGGCTGGAGGAAGTGCTCTTCTTCTCAGTTGTCTCAGAACCCTGTGACCTGCTGGAGGATGAGGAGCTCAGGAGCTTCATGAACAGAGCGGGATGAAGGACAGGTTCTCCGTTCTGAAGATGACGCAGAGCCAGCCTCACTCACTGAGAACAACGCAGCACCTGCCACATAAACATGGGAGTACACTGTGTGTGTGTGTGTGTGTGTGTGTGTAGAGATGTGTTTCTGTACGGTGTGTGTTCTGGACAAACAGCCTTTCATTAGTGTGGAAGGTCAACAAGCACGGTCAGGCAATAAAAGGACGACGGGAGGCTCTATGCTCCTAATTGGCCTAAAGACTGGACACAGAGCAGCCGAGGCTTCTGGGTAATTAGCTGTAATATCCTGTGAGGCGGTGGGGGTGCGGGGGTCCACCCGACTCGATTAGGGTAATTATCTGACCTGTTTCCACAGTGTGCACTCAGCGAGGGTCAGATCTCACTCACAGGGCATTAGCACCATCCACCTGCTGCCTGAACTCCCATAATGCACCTCTCTCAACAACGTGGCTCTGCAGCATCACCGCCACTTACCACCTCATGCTGCACAGCAGCGCCCCCTCATTAGTGCTCTACTGACCGAGTGCACTTCCTAATACAGAAACACACAGGCTTTTAATCATGTGACCTGCGTTTTCTAAAACCTGTCAAATTTCTGAAAAAGCTCATCAATTAGGGCGATGATGAAGATTATGGTGATGATGAAGATTATGGTGATGATGATGATTATGGTGATGATGATGGTGAAGATGGTTATGGTGATGATTATGATGATGATGGTGGTGGTGATGATGGGGTTGATGATGATGATGTTGCTGCTGATGATGATGATGGTGGTGGTGATGATGATGATGGTGGTGGTGATGATGATGATGGTGGTGGTGATGATGATGATGGTGGTGGTGATGATGATGATGGTGGTGATGATTATGATGATGATGGTGAAGATGGTGATGGGGTTGATGATGATGATGTTGCTGGTGATGTTGATGATGATGATGTTGCTGGTGATGATGATGATGGTGGTGATGATGATGGTGGGTGGTGATGATGATGGTGGTGATGATTATGATGATGATGGTGGTGGTGATGATGATGGTGATGATTATGATGGTGATGATGATGATTATGGTGGTGGTGAAGATGGTGATGGGGTTGATGATGATGTTGCTGATGATGTTGCTGGTGGTGATGATGATGGTGATGATGATGATGGTGGTGGTGAAGATGGTGATGGGGTTGATGATGATGATGTTGCTGATGATGTTGCTGGTGGTGATGATAATGGTGATGATAATGATTGTGGTGGTGGTGATGATGATGGTGGTGATGATGATGATGATGGTGATGATGGTGAGAATCAGAGTCAGAATCAGATAAGCAAATACACTTTTATTTAGCTTTATGTAAAATAAGTTCTGATGATTTTGCAGCTTCCTGTTGAGTCACTTCCTGTAGTAAACTCTGAAGGTTTTAAACATAGGACAGCAGAGCAGCAACGCGATCTGAGATGATCAACACGTCAGCAGACATGTCAACAATGCACCTGTAACACTCCCAAACGATTCACACCTCTGTCACATGACTTTAATCACATGACTTTAAACGAGCCAATCTCAGGATTAGGGTTAACCAAATAAATGATACCGAAAAATTTCTCAGTAACCCCATCTAGACTGCCCCCTACAGGCTGAATAAAATGTGGATTATAAACTACAAAACTGACAGAAACCAAAACGTCCTGCAGGGGGCACCACTCTGACTACAGCTTCATATTAGCATTAGCATTAGCATGTTAGTAGTGCATTTGTAAACAACAGTTAAGACTTTTTGGTTGACGGTGCGCACACACACACACACACACACACACACACACACACACACACACATATATACACACTCACACACACTCACACACCTCTGATCTGTGCTTCAGAACTGATTCTAAATACCAGCAGCTTTAAAACCTCAATCTAAGCTCAGACTAATCTAATCCTGATTTACATTTGGTTTAATCCAGGCCCCCCCCCCCCCATCGAGCTGAGCTCAGGTCCCCTGCTGCTGGATGATGGCTGGTTCTTAAAGTAGGTTGAATGAGAACTGAGATGTTCAGATATGAGACGTGAGGTGGTCTGTCTGATTGCCGTTGTTTTCTGGTTTAAGTGACTAATACTGAGATAGTGAGATAGTGAGATAGTTGTACAGAGGGATTAAAGTGCTCGTTAAGAAAACTTGGTTTAAAAGCTTTTAAAGGAAACGTTCCCCAAACGTCAGAGTGTTCAGGGTCCAAACACATTCACCTCAAACACCAAAGAAAAGCCTGAACCCGACCTCCCGTTCAGACCAGAACTGTAGCTTATCTAAAGATCAGACGCTTTCCATCCACACAGACCTGATGGAGGTCAGTTCATCACCTCAGGTTCCGTCAGCAGTCCGTCTGCAGTTCATAAACACGGCGTGCGCCAGGGTCCGCTCCATCAGAAAGGTTCTCATGATGCTCCACCTTCCACCTCACGATCGTCTGAATGAAGAGTTCCAAGCCTCATCATCATCATCAGGGCGTGGTAGCTCAGTGGTCAGGGCGTTGGTTATCAATCTGAAGGTTGGGGGTTCAAATCCCAGGTCCACTGAAGTTACCAGTGTGGGTTCTTGAGCAAGACCCTCATTGCTGCAGGGGGCGCTGTGATTAACCCTGTGCTCACCTTGTAAGTCGCTTTGGATAAAAGCATCTGCTAAATGACCAAATGTAACGTAACTGTAATCATCATCACAACGGCGAGGCCAGTCCAACCATTACATCAAACATCAGAACGTTCCCTCAGACGCGATCGAGGTTCTCTCAGAGACGGGGAACAGTGTGTTCAGGTACTGTGGGTTTTTTTGGTTTTTGTTCTGACTGTAAAAACAGACGGACTTAGTGACCTGGAGAACCTGAACACAGGAAGGTCTGAAGAACCAAAGAACCTGAACACAGAGGTCTGAAGAACCTGAACACAGGGAGGTCTGGAGAACCGAAGAACCTGAACACAGAGGTCTGAAGAACCTAAAAACAGGGAGGTCTGCAGAACCGAAGAACCTGAACACAGAGGGGTCTGAAGAACCTGAACACAGAGCGGTCTGGAGAACCTGAACACAGAGGTCTGAAGAACTGAAGATTTTGGCACGATGTGGAACGTTCTGCAGGGGGTTCTGTTCTCTGTAGGGTTTCTTTGCTTGGTGTTCTTGTTATAGGTGTGGTTGCCAGGTCCTGTTTTTTGACGCTGTGGTTCTTTGTATTTTGCTGTATGGTTTCTGACGTGTCATTGTGGTGGGTTGCCAGGTGTTCTGTAATGTGATCTGAGTGAATATTCTAATCTCAGAGTTCGTATGACGGGTATGACGTGTATGTGTGTGACGTGTATAATGTGTGTGACGGGTATGACGTGTGTGACGTGTGTGACGTGTATAATGTGTGTGACGGGTATGACGTGTGTGACGTGTATGACGTGTGTGACGTGTGTGATGTGTGTGACGTGTATGACGTGTGTGACGTGTGTGATGTTTATGACGTGTATAATGTGTATGATGTGTGTGACGTGTATGATGTGTATGACGTGTATAATGTGTATGATGTGTATGACGTGTATGATGTGTATGACGTGTATAATGTGTATGATGTGTGTGACGTGTATGATGTGTGTGACGTGTGTGATGTTTATGATGTGTATAATGTGTATGATGTGTGTGACGTGTATGATGTGTATGACGTGTATAATGTGTATGATGTGTGTGACGTGTATGATGTGTATGACGTGTATAATGTGTATGATGTGTGTGACGTGTATGATGTGTATGACGTGTATAATGTGTATGATGTGTATGACGTGTGTGACGTGTATGATGTGTATGATGTTTATGACGTGTATAATGTGTATGACGTGTGTGACGTGTATGACGTGTGCTCAGGATGAAAATGTGCTTGTATTTGGCAAGCCGGTTCTAAAGCATGCTGAAGGAGTTCTGATTCAGAACATTTGGGTGGTTAGCACATGCTCGCCTCCGCCGTGGATTAATAAGACGCCTGGCGCCCGGTGAGAACCCTGATTGTTCCTTTTTGAAGGATGATGTCTGATCACATGATCGATGGCTTTGGGAAATGAAGAGTCCGCCCCATGAGACGGAACTCAGGGGCAAAAGTTCTGCAGGAGCTCGGGGGTGAGGTACCCCGATGGCACTGCGGGGGGGCTTTTGGAGGGCTGGTGGGGGGGCAGAGACGGCAGTGTGGGAGGGGAGTTGAGGAGGACACTGTGATGCTCGTCCACTTCCTGTACGACGGTGTAGTCTGACAGAGGCAGGAATGCCGTGTCCGCGTGCTGCTCCTCAGGGATCATGTGATACATCTGAGATGCATTCTGATTGGCTCCCGGATCCTCCGTCTCTACCGGCTGAACCTCCGGCTCCTGCACCACCTGCTCCTTGCTCCTCTTCTCCATGGCTGGGTCAAAGTGCTGCTCAGGTGCCAGGACAACGCCCCCCGCAGGCGTGACCTCACTCACCTGGGCGTAAAAGTCCATGTTCATCCAGTTTTCGGGGCCGCTGTGGGTTTCTGTGGCGACTGGTACATCGGGAGCAGAGAGAAAGTTGCTCCGGCTGACCAGTGGGTGGCGCTCTTCCCTATTGGAATCCACTTCATGCCCCGAATCGTCATCACACTTGTCACGCACAGAGCCGATACAGAGGGCGGGGCCGAGAAGGCGGTGCGTGTGCGCGGCGTGGCGTTTGTCTGAGGCGTCCTGCAGATCGATGTGGAGGAACTCCACCCAGGCGTGGTCAGGGTACGGGTCAGCGTTGTACGTGTACTGAGAGCTCAGCAGAGAGTTCAGCTGCTCCAGCTTCCCATTCTGTAAAGAAAAAAACAACATCACCACCACCATCACCCAGAAACACTGCCACCTACTGACAGGAACACAGAACAGCATCCTCGAGCAGGAGGTGTTCATACTGCAGACCGATGGAACGTCAGAGCCGTGCGGTCATCACATTCACAGGGATTCCACCATCTACCACCCGGGGGGGGGACCCCAGAGCAGGATTCATCCACATTCTAATCCTGTATATGTGTGTGTGTGTGTGTGTGTGTGTGTGTGTGTGTGTGTGTGTGTGTGTGTGTGTGAGTACAGGTCTAAACCTGTTGGGAGATAAAGATCAGGTTTATTAATGAAAAAACAATAAGAATGAATTTCACCTTCAGAATCTCTGGATCAATCCCTTTAATTTTAGGAGCCGGGACAGGAGGCAGAAAAATCACCATCAACCTTCAAACACACACACACACACACACACACACACACACACACACACACACTTCAGATCAGATATCACAGATGCCCTGTGACCTGGTTTCCCACCCTTCACCCGTGTGACCCGAGGCAGACAGCCTGCTGTGTAACGCACGTTCCATTCCATTTATTTAAACTGATTCGATTCAATTGATTCACTTAAATATGATTTGATTTATTATCATTTGTTTTGTTTGATGTCATGTGATTAGTGAAGATCAGATGTGCTTCAGTACCTGTGCTGTGAGAGGAGGAGGAGGATGAGGAGGATCAGCAGCAGCATCAACGCTCCCACAATCATCACCAACCGGAGAGGAAACGTGGACTCTGCACAAACAGCACTGCATCACAACTCCGATCCCTGCATCGGAACTCCGATCCCTGTACCCTGCACTTTTATTGTTACTGATCAAACTGAGCGTGATGAGGATGATGAAGAAGGTGTACCCGTGTCAGATCGTGATATCTGAATGAAGATGCTGTTGCTGAATTCTCCAAAGTTCTGAGAGGACGGGGTCGTGCTGCGAACTCTGACCTCATAAAGCTTATCAGTGTTCAACCCATAGAGAGGTTTATGAGTTCCACCCTCCAAATCCAACTGCACACACACACACACACACACACACACACACACAGCTAAGTCCATTTCTACTTTAAAATAATAAGAATTATTTATATCAAAACATTTGACAAAAAAAAACAATGTAAACAAAATCAGATTATTGATGAGTCTGAAGGTCAGTGATTGGTTGTGATCTGACAGAGAGCTGGAATAATAAGAAGAAATCATCATCATCATTATCTTCTGCTTTATCCTCTACTAGGGTCATGGGGGGGGCAATCTATCGATGAATACACACTCACACACACTCTACTGTATATGGGGCAATTTGACTTGATCCATGTTTTTGGACTGTGGGAGGAAACCGGAGAACCCGGAGGAAACCCACGCGGACACGGGGAGAACATGGAAACTCCACCCAGATGGGGATTCGAACCAGGAATCCCTAGTGCTGAGAGGAGAACATGCTAAACCACTAAGCCACCGTGCCGCTCTAATAATAATGATAATAATAATAATAATAATAATAATAATGATAATAATAACGATAATAATAATAATAATAATAATAATAATAATAATGCTAACTCCTCTGATTAAATGAATGAAATCAGATGAACGTTACAGAACACGGTGTGAAAGCTTTTCTTGGAGACGAGGTTCTCGTTTCTATTTCAGTTTAAAAGCTGAACGTGTCTCTTACAGGTTAAAGGTGACCTCATCGTGCCCGTGCGCTCTGATTGGAGTACCTTGTCCCAGTGGGTGGAGTTTTTCACTCGATACTGAACTTCATACTTCAAAGTGATCCAACCGGACTGGACGTCAGCCGAAAGAGGCGGAGCCCAGCGGACCATGACATCATAATTTAACCCCGAGCGACTCACGTTCAGAAGAGTCCAGTTGAGAGCGACGGGGGGGTCGGGGTACACTGTGGACGTGAGTACAGTTACTGAGTTTAGATATGAATCTTAATTTATAATAGAAATCAATCTGATCAGTGAGTTCAGTTTGAAGTGACCGTGTGATGATGACATTGTGATGATGACCGAGTGATGATGACCGAGTGATGATGACATTGTGATGACCGAGTGATGATGACAGAGTGATGATGACCGTGTGATGATGACCGAGTGATGATGACCGTGTGATGATGACCGAGTGATGATGACCGTGTGATGATGACCGTGTGATGATGACCGTGTGATGATGACCGTGTGATGATGACATTGTGATGATGACAGAGTGATGATGACAGAGTGATGATGACCGAGTGATGATGACCGAGTGATGATGACATTGTGATGATGACAGAGTGATGATGACAGAGTGATGATGACATTGTGATGATGACATTGTGATGATGACATTGTGATGATGACCGAGTGATGATGACCGAGTGATGATGACCGAGTGATGATGACCGAGTGATGATGACCGTGTGATGATGACCGTGTGATGATGACCGTGTGATGATGACCGTGTGATGATGACATTGTGATGATGACAGAGTGATGATGACAGAGTGATGATGACCGAGTGATGATGACCGAGTGATGATGACATTGTGATGATGACAGAGTGATGATGACAGAGTGATGATGACAGAGTGATGATGACCGAGTGATGATGACCGAGTGATGATGACCGAGTGATGATGACCGAGTGATGATGACAGAGTGATGATGACAGAGTGATGATGACAGAGTGATGATGACAGAGTGATGATGACATTGTGATGATGACAGAGTGATGATGACAGAGTGATGATGACAGAGTGATGATGACAGAGTGATGATGACATTGTGATGATGACCGAGTGATGATGACCGAGTGATGATGACCGAGTGATGATGACCGAGTGATGATGACCGAGTGATGATGACATTGTGATGATGACAGAGTGATGATGACCGAGTGATGATGACCGAGTGATGATGACCGAGTGATGATGACATTGTGATGACCGGGTGATGATGACCGGGTGATGATGACCGGGTGATGATGACCGGGTGATGATGACCGTGTGATGATGACATTGTGATGATGACGTGTGATGATGACCGAGTGATGATGACCGAGTGATGATGACCGAGTGATGATGACATTGTGATGACCGGGTGACGATGACCGGGTGATGATGACCGGGTGATGATGACCGTGTGATGATGACATTGTGATGATGACGTGTGATGGATGTTCTGAACGTGCTGTGTGGACGCACCAATGTTCTCCACGCTGAAGCATCGGCGGTCGAAGGTGAGGTTGCTGCGGGTGGCGCGCAGCTCGACGCAGTACGACGTCCAGATGTGTGTGAAGCTTTTATTAAAGTAACACTCATTCTGAACAGAGGGTGTGTATTCAGGACACTGCAGCCACTCTCCTGGGTGTTTCCTACAACACACACAATTCACACACTCATGACACACACCGCTAACGAGTGAATGACTGAGTGTGTGAGTGAGTGAGTGTGAGTGAGTGTGTGAGTGAGTGTGAGTGAGTGAGTGTGTGAGTGAGTGTGTGAGTGAGTGTGTGTGAGTGA
>JAFMOC010000710.1:40000-55000 GCA_019802505.1 Corydoras sp. C115
ACACACACACACACACACAAACACACACACACACACTCCCACAGACACACACACACTCCCACAAACACACACACACTCCCACAAACACACACACACACTCACACACAATCCCACAGACACACACACACACTCCCACAGACACAGACACTCCCACAGACACACACACTCCCACAGACACACACACTCCCAAAGACACAGACACACACACTCCCAAAGACACACACACACACACTCCCAAAGACACACACACACACTCCCAAAGACACACACACTCCCAAAGACACACACACACACTCCCACAGACACACACACACTCACTCCCACAGACACACACACACTCCCACAGACACACACACACTCCCACACACACACACACACAGACACATACACTCCCACAGACACACACACACACTCCCACAGACACACACACAGACACATACACTCCCACAGACACACACACTCCCACAGACACACACACTCCCACAGACACACACACTCCCACACACACACACACACACACTCCCAAAGACACACACACACTCCCAAAGACACACACACACACTCCCACACACACACACACACACACACACTCCCAAAGACACACACACACACACTCCCACAGACACACACACACACTCCCACAGACACACACACACACACACTCCCACAGACACACACACACTCCCACAGACACACACACTCCCACACACTCCCACAGACACACACACACACTCCCACAGACACACACACACACTCCCACAGACACACACACACACTCCCACAGACACACACACACTCCCACAGACACACACACACACTCCCACAGACACACACACACTCCCAAAGACACAGACACACACACTCCCAAAGACACACACACACACACTCCCAAAGACACACACACACACACTCCCAAAGACACACACACTCCCAAAGACACACACACACACTCCCACAGACACACACACACACACTCCCACAGACACACACACACACACACTCCCACAGACACACACACACACACTCCCACAGACACACACACACTCCCACACACACACACACACAGACACATACACTCCCACAGACACACACACTCCCACAGACACACACACAGACACATACACTCACACAGACACTCCCACAGACACACACACTCCCACAGACACACACTCCCACAGACACACACACACACACTCCCAAGACACACACACACACACACACACACACTCCCACACACACACACACACACACACACACTCCCAAAGACACACACACACACACTCCCACAGACACACACACACACTCCCACAGACACACACACACACACTCCCACAGACACACACACACACTCCCACAGACACACACACTCCCACAGACACACACACACTCCCACAGATACACACACACTCCCACAGATACACACACTCCCACACACAAACACACACACACACTCCCACAGACACACACTCCCACAGACACACACACTCCCACAGACACACACACACACACTCTCATTTGTGAGTCTCAGTCATGAGTCCAGCAGCTGATATTGTTTACAGATCATCAGGTGAACATCAGCACAGATATCAGCTCACAGCTCAAGGTCAAAGTTCACATTTGGTTACTGCAGTTACCCAAGCAGAGTGCAGTGTTTACACACACACACACACACACACACACACACACACACACACACACACTTTCATTAAGTGTGAGAACTTTCCACAGACTTTCATTTCATAGAGACCTATTTTAACTTTATTTAGATCAGAATCCAGCATACAGACCCACAATGCCATCAGGTTACACACACACACACACACACACACACACACACACAATGCAATGCAATGCCAATATGTATTATCAGTGTGTAAATACTTATTGAGCAGACTGCAGTGTGGTTTTCTGTGTGTGTGTGTGTAGTGGACTGGGTTCCTGTGATCAGCTTTCCCAGAATAACAGCATTTTAAAATATCTGTAAACTTTGTGTTAACAGTTCTGGGAACATCATGATGTCCATGAGGACCAGTTCAGGTTCTGAATCAGGAGGAACGAACAGAACGATGGGTTCTGATCTTTAGTGTTCACATGGTGGATGATGATGAAGATGATGAGGATGATGATGAAGATGATGGGGATGATGATGCTGTAAAATCATCAGGTTTACATCAGAGATTCAAACAGATGAGGATGAGATCCATGAGAGGAGTATGAGCAGGTGAATCCACATAGAACATCTCATTATCTTCTGCTTAAAATGGCTAGAGTCGCCCCCATGCCCATCCAGATACACCCAGGACAGAGCACCAAGCCATCACTAGGTACATATACAATATGGGGCAATTTAGAGCAGCCAATTTACCTTGAATCCATGTTACTGGACCATGCAAGGAAACCGGAGAACCCGGAGAACATGGAGACTCCACCCAGATCTACCGTGCCGCATAGAAAATTCAGATGATTAAAGTCAAAAGCAAATCGTTTATCTGAGTGAACCTGAGGAGCAGATTCATTCACCTTTAATCAGAAGAGGAATCAGAGGAACATGACGGCGTTCATTAATTCTCTAATGAAAGAAAATGTACATTTATTATTTATTTATAGGACAGAATCAAAGCTGCACCCGGGAGAACCTGCTAAACTGACCCCTCATTTGGCGCGGGGTGTAATGGCCGTGCGATGCGAGCGCGGCGTGTGTGTCGTTATTATGGAGAGACGTCAGCAGCAGAAGGTTCTCTGCAGGTTTAATTAAGCTGAGCTGAAGAACAGGAGATGAAGATAATCAGAATGGATTTAGCTTCATTAGTTTCTCTACAGCACAGTGTGTACTGCAGCAAACATCACCCTCACCCGCCTCGCCCGCCTCGCCCGCCTCACACATTACCAATTCCAATCACATCACTTCCTGTTTACTGCCCCCCACCACACCCACCAATAGAGAACAGCTTAAATAATGACTTCTCTGACTTTAACTAACTTCATCTAAAGAAACAGATTCAGTTTGAATCAAATGTAAACATCTCCAGATTTTAGAATCATGGACTCAGGATTTAGATTTAAAATCACCCCCCCACCCCCCCCCCCCCCCCCCCCCCCCA
Source organism: Corydoras sp. C115 (assembly GCA_019802505.1). Lineage (NCBI taxonomy): Eukaryota > Metazoa > Chordata > Actinopteri > Siluriformes > Callichthyidae > Corydoras > Corydoras sp. C115. The sequence goes on from JAFMOC010000710.1 coordinate 43,102, forward strand.
AAAAAAAAAAAAAAAAAAGAACACATGTGAACAGATGAGAAGCTCAAAGAAATAAACACACAGAGACAAATAACTCACAAACCAACACACACTGCACCACCACCTCAGTGAGACTGCAGCACTGAGAATCATCCACCACCCTAACACACCCCGAGAGCGGCGGGTTTAATGAGCGCCAGATTAAAATCCACTCTGCACAGGAACTGTGAAATGTAATAAGGATTGTGTCCTATAGGGGGCATCTTCACTTATTTATATTTTAAACATGCAGATTAAATGAACTCAAAGCGGCAATAACATTATTCCATTATTTATAAGTTCATAAATGTTTAAATGTTACACCCCCACCCCATCAGAACCTCTTAAACTTTGTGAGACTCAAACTCTGTCTAATAAAACAGACGTTCATGGACACTTCACACAACACTTTCCAAACTGGTCACATTATCATTCTCCACCAAAATACCTCATCATCTACCTCATCATCTACCTCATCTTACACCAAAATACCTCATCATCTACCTCATCATCTACCTCATCTTACACCAAAATACCTCATCATCTACCCCATCTTACACCAAGATACCTCATTATCTACCTCATCTTACACCAAGATACCTCATCATCTACCTCATCTTACACCAAGATACCTCATCATCTACCTCATCTTACACCAAGATACCTCATCATCTACCCCATCTTACACCGAGATACCTCATCATCTACCCCATCTTACACCGAGATATCACTCTACCTCATCTACCCCATCTTCATCATCCACCGAGATACCTCATCATCTCTCATCTTACACCAAGATACCTCATCATTACACCAAGATACCTCATCATCTACCTCATCTTACACCAAGATACCTCATCATCTACCTCATCTTACACCAAAATACCTCATCATCTACCCCATCTTACACCGAGATACCTCATCATCTACCTCATCTTACACCAAAATACCTCATCATCTACCCCATCTTACACCAAGATACCTCATCTACATTTATGCTGCATATTCATATTTATATTCTATAATTTTTATTTTTCTAATGAATAATATATTTTATGGATATTTTTTAAAATATATATATATATATATATATATATATATATATATATATATATATATATATATGAATATTCTATTTAAAGTTGTAATTCTATTATATTTTACATGTCAATACTGGGTGGCACGGTGGCTTAGTGGTTGGCATGTTCTCCTCTCAAAGCTAGAGATTCCCGGTTCGAATCCCCATCTTGCTGGAGTTTCCATGTCCTCCCCGTGTTGGTGCCCTGTCCTGGGTGTATCTGCCCAGCGCCCGAAACGTTATCCCCTGGATGGGCGTGGGGAACAAACCCCCCCCCCCCCCCATCCCACAACCCTTGAAGAGGATAAAGCAGAAGATAATGGATGGATGGATGGATGGATGTCTATACTGTATTTATATCTCAATTTCTTTATTTTAATTTCAGTTCTAACTTTAATAGAACCGGGTAAACGGGGTCCCTGAGCCAGAATTACATTTTTGTCTCATGTGTGATACAAATGATAAAAAGATTCTTGAATCTTAAATATTCTCATTACAGAATTATACGATCATATCATTTCAAAATTAAAACACTATCAATTAAAGGACTTTACAATATAGATTTTAAATTAACAATAAAAAGATCAAAGAGTAAAATTTTTATATATATATTAAACTAATAACAAAATTATGCATCAACTTATTACAGAATTCTCCCGAAAGTTACAAAATGATGAACATCTCACATTTTATCTCATGTTGTATCTCATGTCGTATCTCATGTTGTATGAGAATCTCATGTTGTATCTCATGTTGTATCTCATGTCGTATCTCATGTTGTATGAGAATCTCATGTTGTATCTCATGTTGTATGAGAATCTCATGTTGTATCTCATGTTGTATGAGAATCTCATGTTGTATCTCATGTTGTATGAGAATCTCATGTTGTATCTCATGTTGTATGAGAATCTCATGTTGTATCTCATGTTGTATCCAAAAACAGTTTGCAACTTTTAGAAATGTTCTTTGGCATGAAGTACACAATGTACGTAAGTAATTTCTTCCAAGTTTGCAGCGATCCCTCGCACGGACACACACACACATTCACATTCACACACACACACACACACACACACACACACACACTCACACACACACACACTCACACACACACCCTGCAGTGTAAGAGCTGTCGGTTTAACATTAGTAATAAAGTGCTTAAGACTCACCTTCAGTCCTGAGCCGGAGTGTTTTCCGGTACACACGGCTCCAGTTCGCTCTCTCTAACACACACACTTACACACACACACACACATACAAAACTACACTACACAACACTCCGAACACAGCAGCATGGCGTGCGTGTGTGTGTGTGTGTGTGTGCGTGCGCGCGCGCGGTGTGTAGGTCCTCTCTGTTCCAGGTCGTGTGTGTGTGTGTGTGTGTGAACAGAGCGCGCGACAAGGAGAGAGAGAGAGAGAGTGTGTGTGTGTGAGTGTGTGTGTGTGTGTGTGTGTATGTGTAAACCAGCACACGGATTTTGGACTTTGGGATTTAAAAAATGTCCTCCACAGCGCCCCCCGTGGCTCTGCCTCGCACTGCAGGCTTACAGAAGCCGGGGCTTTAACGCGGAGCGGCCCTCTGTCCACGTGACCGCCCCGCCTCCCTCTGAGGGCCCATGTGAAAGTTATCGGTGCCACATAGTCGACATTCTCATTCTTTGTGACTGTGTCTGGTGGACATTCACTTCCGCTTTAAGGAGCATTAGAGACCTTCCCCAAACTGTTGGAATGCACATGCTTGTAGAACAGGTGAGCTCCAGGTTGGGTTTGTTGATGCTGCAGTAACTGTAACCTGAGGTCACGTGATTGGCTTTATCTCAGAAACATGACCGAGTCTGATGCAGAGGTCGAAGGTCACGCTCCGTCTCCTGGTTTCTGATTTGTGACTCTGTTTTAAATTAAAATGTAAATGTCTGAAGAACCCTCACCTGATTCTGCAGAACCTTTAACAACATGGAACCTGATGGGGTTTTTTTTGTTTTTTTGATGTCATTCACCCCATTCAACAGCGCTTCTTCTGATTCTTTTTCGGTTTGGTATGTTCTCCGGCAGCCAGAGGCTTCCAGGATCAGGATATTCATACTGAGATCATGTGACACTGCACAAAGGTGAACTTATTTCTGATCACATGACTTCAGGTGGAACTGGAAGAACCTGAACTATGTAGGTGAAAGGGAGAGGTGTTTACACATCTGGAACTAAAGCGTGAGGTGGAACCGTACCTCACATCAGATTTAAACAGATGTGGGTTTCATTCCTGAAAGTGATTAGAGGTTCTCCGGAGGTTCCACGCTGTTAGGGATCTGAGACGAAGCCCTTCATTCTGTGTTCAGTTGAACTGACGTTATAATTTAACAGAACCAGGAATCTCAAATTATAGACGCTCCTCACTCTCTTCCTGCACAGTGCTCTTTAAAGCTCTGATCTGTGGACTGAAGCAGAGCGGAACGTTCTGCAGAGGAACCTCAGACTGAAGGAGGTGGAGGTTCAGCCGCTCCTGTAATGTCTGATTTATTTTCATTATTTCATCCTGACCCTCTGGTGACCAGCTCTGTCAGCAGCTGAAGCTCAGATCAGATTAAGCTGAGTTACACCTCTTTTCAGGCTGAGCTCTAATGGAAAAGTGTGTGTGTGTGTGAGAGAGTGTGTGTGTGTGAGTGTGTGTGAGAGTGTGTGATGGAGGATCAGTTACAGGCCTGAGGCGTTGGCAGCGCTGGCAGTTTAATTCCAGGTGTAAATGTAAAACTGCTACACATTAAACTGTAAGAACTCAATTTATTACTGAACCTCCATTACTGTTTATATTAAAAATAAGACTGTTAATCGTTTAGGCTCCACCCACAAAAATATTCAAATATATTCATTTTCAGCTTCACCTTTTCTTCTCCTGTTGTATTTGATAAACTTATGTTTAGTTTTTTTCGATTCTGAAACAGTTCAGATCTTTTCGGATTCTGTTCATATTCATCACTGAGAATCCACTGCAATCAGCTTTCAAACCTGTTACCGATGACATTATCGATCCGATTGATACAGCGGAGCAGAAGTCTTGGTGCAGCGTAAGATGATGTTGCCCTCTAGCGGACATTATTTAGTATGACAACTACTGACTTGTGGTGTTTTTTTGTAAGCGTCTGCTAAATGACTAAATGTAATAAAATAGATCTTAAATATCAGATTAATCCGCGGAATGAGGAGAACGTGTTAAACTCTCAGGAGTTTTATGCTCTACAGTCATTTACAGTATATGTTTTAACCTCGTAACTAAACCACTGACTGATTAAACGCACGTATCACAATAAAAACACATTCATTAAATCAGTAGTTTGTCGAAAGTTTTCTTCGTGGTTCGTTTGTTAATCGCGTTTTTCGTTTCCAAACGGGTTTTAAAAAGAACATCATTTATATCAAATTACAAATCACATTTCCACTGAAATATTAACATAACCTGCATCATGGATCCCAAATGTTCACTGTTTAACAGCATTTAATCACGTTCAACACACACACACACACACACACACACACACACACACACACACAAAAGCGCAGTCATAAACGAGAGGGTGAGAAGCTGGAGGGCATTTCTCCACTTTATCCAAAAGATGGCGCCACGAACCTTCTGTAACCCTGAAGGGCGCGCGCGGTGTGGAACAGAGGGCTACGTCACAGATTACAGTTAATCCCTGAAAATCTAATCATATCAAACTCCAGCAGGTTCAGAAGGTTCGTGTTCGGATTGAGAGTTTAACTAAAATTAAAATTAAAAATACATTCGTTTAAAATAACAAGTACATATTTTATATATTATAATATTTTATAATTGCCCAGTGATGGATTGCCCCCCTGTCCTGGGTCTATCTGCCCAGCGCCCGAAACGTTCTCCCCTGGATGGACATGGGGAACCCCACCGTGACCCTAATATGAATGAATGAATATTTTATAATCATATAAAACTTCACAGAAGTTGTAATTATTGAATCAGTGATTGAAGCATAAAGGTGTAGTTTTGAAGGTGTAGTTCTGTAAGGTGTCTCTGTATCTCGTCGTTGTTGCTGATGAGGCTGCAGTTATGTCTCCTGATTCTCTGAAACTGGAAGCCGCGTTTGTTTTGAACATTGCGGGACGGTGTGCGCAGGCGCGAGCAGGTGCGCCGTGTTCTCTTTGTTCCTGTATGTGTGTGTGTATGTGTGTGTGTATGTATGTGTGTGAGTGTTTGTGTATGTATGTGTGTGTGAGTGTGTGTGTATGTGTATGTATGTGTGTGTGTATATGTATGTGTGTATGTGTATGTATGTATGTATGTGTGTGTGTGTGTGTGTGTGTATGTATGTATGTATGTATGTATGTGTGTGTGTGTGTGTGTGTGTGTATGTGTATGTGTGTGTGTGTGAGTGTGTGTGTGTGTGTGTGTGTGTGTGTGTCTTCGGTGGGTAAAAAAACTTTTTAATTCTCTTCGGTGATTATTAAAATATCAGAATCGTTGCGGTGCGTCAGAGCCCCCGCGGCTCGTGAGCAGTGGTAATTAGAACCTTCTTTAGAACCTCTTTAGAACCCTGTCCTGTCCTTTAGAGCCCTGTCCTATCCTTTAGAACCCTGTCCTGTCCTTTAGAGCCCTGTCCTGTCCTTTAGAACCCTGTCCTGTCTTTAGAACCCTGTCCTGTACAGCGGGCAGACAGAACCGAACCTGTCCGTTAGAACTCTGAACGCCGCTCCGCTTTGTTGTCCCGCCGCAGCCGTAAACACCCACGTGGTCTTTGTTACGGGGCAGACGCAGACCGACCAATCAAACGCCGTCTCCGAGCGCCCCCTGTCGCCCCCGTCGCCCCGTTCAGCGGACAGCCAATCAGGAGCGAGCATGCGCGGAAAGTTCGCCGCGCTGCCGAGAAGCTCGCGCTCCTCAGAGTATATAAAGCTGCGCGGCGGCGGAATCCTCTCAGAGAGGCGCGAGGACAGAGAAAAGCGCGGGAACACACTCACACTGCGGCACGGTGTCTCTCACCCACCCACGCGCTCTCTCACCCACCCACGCGCTCTTTCTCTCACCCACGCGCTCTCTCTCTCTCTCTCTCTGTGGACTTTATCATGACGTTTGAGGAGTTTTGCGGACAGAAGGACATTACGGAGCCCGCAGACAGGTCGGCAGAACATCACTCACCTGTTAGAACATCATTCATTCATCTGTTAGAACATCACTCACCTGTTAGAACATCATTCATTCATCTGTTAGAACATCACTCACCTGTTAGAACATCATTCATTCATCTGTTAGAACATCACTCACCTGTTAGAACATCATTCATTCATCTGTTAGAACATCATTCACCTGTTAGAACATCATTCATTCATCTGTTAGAACATCACTCACCTGTCAGAACATCATTCATTCATCTGTTAGAACATCACTCACCTGTTAGAACATCATTCACTCATCTGTTAGAACATCATTAACTCACCTGTTAGAACATCATTTATTCACCTGTTAGAACATCATTCATTCACTTGTTAGAACATCATTCATTCATCTGTTAGAGCATCAGTCACTCATCTGTTAGAACATCATTCACCTGTTAGAACATCATTCATTCACCTGTTAGAACATCATTCATTCATCTGTTAGAACTTTATTTATTGATCTGTGTGCTGCATGGTGCACATGCTGTCACTGAGTGTTAATCCAGGTGTGTTAATCCAGATGTGTGCTGTGTGTTCCGCAGCATGCGCAGTGCAGGTAAAGCCCTGGAGGAGCTCCTGATCTCCTCCAAACATCTGGAGTGTCTGACCGTTGGAGTGTACGAGTCCGCCAAAGTCATGAATGTGTGAGTATGTTCACTCCGTCCAGCCTTCAGCCTGACCTGTGTGGGAGGATGTTCCACCAGAGGAACCGTCATGGTACTGAAGATCAGGGGCATCATATTAATGTGTGTGTGTGTGTGTGTGTGTGTGCAGTGACCCAGACAGTGTGGCTCTTTGTGTCCTGGCCACTGATGAGCAGTATGAATGGGACATGGCCCTGCAGATCCACTTCACGCTCATCCAGGCCTTCTGCTTCGATAATGACATCAACATCGTGCGGGTGAACGACCTCGAGCGCCTCGCGCACATCATCACCGACAAGACGCCAGGCGCCGAGACTGACCCCACCGACGCCCACTGCATCCTGGTCACGGTGAGCATCTGAGGATCGGACCACCTTCACACCGTGCAGTCCGTTTGGGCTGCGTCCGAAATGGGGAGCATGTCCACTCGTGATGAAGCTCACTTTATTAATCCATCACACTGCCCTGCTGCACCGTGACGTGCAGGAGCCATACGGTACCAAGTGACCTTCAGACTCCTTACAGAATCTTTATTTAAACCCTACGTTTGTGTTTTAGTTACATAAAGTCCACTACAGGGCAGTCACCCCGTTCATACCTGTTCAGTTCACTACATTGTGTGTGGTCAGTATGATGTGTGGTCAACATAATGTTGAACAACAATGACGTCTGTAATAAAGCACCGACTCTGTGTGTGTGTGTGTGTGTGCAGAGGCCGAGCGCTGACCCATGGAAGGACGCGTCTCTGGAGAAGCTGGCGGTGTTTTGTGAGGAGCGGCGTGGGTTGTGCGAGTGGGTCCCCACTGTGACGCTGCCCGACCGCTGACCGTGAAGAAGCGGCCGTGTGTCCATTTCACGCTGAAGAATGCAGGACAGCCTGGTCCTGGACGTTTGAATGTGCTGAGCGCCGGACCGCAGAGGCATGGGCGTGGCGCCGCCGAAACTCCACCTCGAGAGAGCTGCTTGGTAGTGCGCCCCACGTGGCCTGGTGCAGTAATGCTGGATGGACCTGAGGAAGTGAGCTGGACGTCAGGACGTGTAGATGAAGCAGGAAATGCTTCCCTCTCACGGTGATCGATTTGAATGTGGATGAAGATGAGCACTTCCTGTTTCCTTTCTTTATGAACCGAGCTGTAAAGTCAGAACCTGAAAATCTTTTCTTTTGAAATAAACCTGTTTCACTTTGGAACATGTCTCTGAGTTATTGATTTCTGATGGTGAGATGAAAGCAGAGGAAGTCTTTGATGTTTCTTTGATCTCAGTGCATTTGGTTTAAAGCTCTACTGCCCTCTTCTGGAGTTTTCTAAGTGAAGCTCCTGCAGACTGACAAGTTTCTACAGGTTCTCCATTACAGAAAGCAGTAAAGCGCTCTGTTTAAAGCCATCTCACGCCGTCTGCAGGAAGAAAGACATTTGGCATGTTCTCAAACGCGCGGCGTCGGGACGACTCTGACTCCTGAGCCGGATCGTCCAGCGGGTGGTTTGTGTGGGGGGTTTGAATGTTCTCCTCACGTGTGAATGAGTTCTGATCAGCGTCCAAAAGTATTTAAGCAGGTGAACATAAAAATACAGCTGTGTGTGTAAACTGCAAACCTGCGCTTTGTCATGTGAGTGCTGGGATAGGCTTCAGAGGCAAGGCTAATGAATGAACATTTTAGAGAATGAAGGCGTGTGTGTGTGATGTATGAAAAGGTTCCGTAAATCTAACGGAACGTTTAATCAGACGAGATCATGATCTAAATATTCAACAGAATCTGTAACTGTATCAGTCACCATCATCCAGCTGCTGTTAGAACAGCTGCACCAACCCACCACCAGCTTCAGCATACCGCCTGTGTGTGTGTGTGTGTGTGTGTGTGTGTGTGTGTGTGTGTGCCCCCAGATCACATGATTAAATCACTACAAACATGGAGGGTTTAGATGAAAATAACTTCTCACACACTCACACTCACACACACACACACACTCACACACATTCGAATCCGTGACATCATGTCTTTTTATGTTCATTATTTGAGGGACATCTCTTATTGATCACTGTATCAGGTAATCATTGAGTATTGATTCAGGTGATTGATTCAGTCCTGTCAATCCAAAACCTCCTCATGTACTGTCTGCCTACAAGTTTGTGGAAACAGTTTGGGGAAGGCCCTCATCTGTTCCAGCATGACTGAGCCTCTGTGTTCATGTGAGGTCCATGAGGACAGGGTCGGGTGAGTGTAAGGTGGAGGGACTCGACTGACCCGCTCAGAGTCCTGACTGTCCTCAGTCCGTGACTGCTGCTGGAGTGAAGTGTGTTCTGTGGTACACGGTGGAGTGTGTGTTGAGCTGATCAGTGAGGTGATGGACTGCAGGCTGCCCGCCGTGTTTGAAGTCGTGAGCGTGACAGAGTGAGCGCTCAGGTGTTCATCGCCTAAAGCAAGTCTGCACTGACATGAAAGCACAACCTCAGTCTGCACATGAAAAGACATTGTAAAGAAAGGTAAAGCACAACAATACACACACCCACACACACACACACACACACACACACACACACACACACACACACACAGGTGGTGGAGAAGACTAAGCTTAGTGCTGACTGCAGAGATCTTAAAGAACAGAGGTGAAGTTCAGACCGCCGAGCTGCTTTCATCTGTTCTACAGAGGAATTCACACTGAGCGCTGCTCCGGAGTTTCCCTGCACACTTTCGAGTAACACTCGCTCTGATCCAAACTTCTGAAGACAAACAGTTTGTCAGGAAGCCCAGAGCTTACAGAGTGAAGAAATGAACCTGAAAGCACTTCAGTCCTTTAGAACACGAGTGGAACCTGCTAACAGGACAGACAGAGAGAGAGAGCAGAACAGGGTCATATAAAAGAGTGGAGGAAGGTCAGAGACGGTGTTTAATGTCCTCTGAGGACTGATTGTGAGGTTCTGTCTGAAGACGCGGGGTGTTTGGTTTTAGAGAACGCAGACCCGACTCAGAACCTCACATCTGTTCCAATAGATTTATTTTTATTAGCTGTCATGACACAGAGGCCCTTTAAAACTTTACACAAGTGTGTGTGTGTGTGTGTTTGTCTGTCTGTCAGTGTGTGTGTGTTTGTCTGTCTGTCAGTGTGTGTGTGTGTGTTTGTCTGTCTGTCAGTGTGTGTGTATTTGTCTGTCTGTCAGTGTGTGTGTATTTGTCTGTCTGTCAGTGTGTGTGTGTGTGTGTGTGTGTGTTTGTCTGTCTGTCAGTGTGTGTGTGTTTGTCTGTCTGTCAGTGTGTGTGTGTGTGTGTTTGTCTGTCTGTCAGTGTGTGTGTGTGTGTTTTATAATAGCACATCATCTAAGAGCAGCTTAACAGAGTTCTGAGCCTGAGCCCCCAAAGAACATGCCAAAGCGACAATGGCAGGTGTTGTCATCCTCATTGAGCGGGTGGGGATGGGGGTGGGGATGGGGGGGTGTGGGGTGGGGGTGGGGGTGACTCTCGTACCCTGAGCAGTTATTTGGATGAGTTTGCAGTTCAGTTCAGGTGTGCACATGTACAGATCATGTGATTACTGATGCAGGTGAGTGTGTACCTGTGCAGGTGAGTCATGTGATCTGCTCTCGGTCTTGTTAAAGTTGTGCAGGTGTGATACCCCCCCCCTGCCCCCTCTCTCTGCAGTATGAGCTCATGTCTCCTGCCTCTCTGAGTGTGTGATGTGGATGGAGGTGTTTGGAGGTGTTTGGAGGTGGTGTTAATGTTTATAATGTTGACTGTACCATGTGCAGACCCCGGTGTCCCCGCATGTCACCATGGGGTAACATCTCTAACACTCACACAGTGACCTCAGTCCCTCAGTCCCTCAGTCCCTCAGTCCCTCAGCTGTAGGAGTTCATCTTCAGTTTTAATGAACATTTTTCATTTGTTTTGCAGCATTTTATCATTTTATTGTTTCATTGCAGATTAAATCTCATGTCATATTCGGCTGTGGAGTCCACAGAACAACATACAGTCCCAAACTCCCAAACTCACTCACCCAACCAGCTAGTGTTCTACAGGGAGAGGTAGCTCAGTGGTTCGGGTGTTGGGTATCAATCTGAAGGTTGGGGGTTCAAATCCCAGGTCCACTGAAGTTACCAATGTGGGTCCTTGATTGAGACCCTTAACCCTCATTGCTGCAGGGGGCGCTGTGTTTAACCCTGTGCTCACCTTGTAAGTCGCTTTGGATAAAAGCATCCAATGGAGTTCTAAAGATTCCAGTCTGGATTTACTGAATGCTCAAAGTTCAGCAGCCATGAAACATCACACACACACACACACACACACACACACACACACACACACACACACACACACACACACACACACAGTGTCCTGTGTCCTGTCTCACACACACAGTGTCCCGTCTCAAATATTTCAGTGATTATCTTCAGCCTTTGGAAGTTGGAACATGTCAGTACACTAATGATGCTGTAACATAAGGTGTGTGTGTGTGTGTGTGTGTGTGTGTGTGTGTGTGTGTGTGTGTCTGATCCTGTCACTGCATTGATATGAAGTGAAGCACGGCTGCACAGAACCAGAGAGATTCCAAACTGCTGACACTCTGACATCGGAGAGAGAGAGAGAGAGAGAGAGAGTTCAGCTACTTAAATGAAAGTATTTATTTGTACTTTAGGCCTATCCCAGCTGTTTCACTTTGCAATAGAATATGGAGCAAGCTTCACTAGATAGTGCACTCAGGAGTGTGAATGTAGGTCATGTGGATGTTTGTCTCAGATCTGTATCTGATGCAACCGGCCGAGCGGCGCAGCGCAGACATTTCACCACATCTCATCATTCTACTGCCTTAATCCCACAGTAACCGTAGCAACAGCTATTGTTGGTGAGGAGGAACCAGGACCATCTCAGAATTCCCTTTCACCCCCCCCCCCCGCATTATACCCCCCCTCCATCTGACCTGATGTAAGACCATGCTCAGTCCCAGCTCTCAGGATCCGCACTGGGCGGGAACGCAAAGGCAGCAACCAA
>JAFMOC010000710.1:65000-80000 GCA_019802505.1 Corydoras sp. C115
TGTACAGATCTGATCCGTTAGCGCCCCATGTGGTAGAATTGTATCATTACAAGTTCATTCTCATATCTAACAGATGAAAGCGGTTCCCGCGGCATTAGATTCTATTATTAAACTCATTTTAACTTCTGAAATCTGCAAACTAATAAATTCACATCCATCACTGATTAAAAAACTGCAATCAGAATAACGAAGGTTAAAACAGAAACATGAGGTGAACCTTAAAGCTTTCATGATTACAGTTATCATTCTGAGCCGATTTCACTTTGTTTAAAATGGTTAATCTTTTTTTTACTTTCATTAATTAGTGTTCCATACATGCATACAAAATACCAATTATCATATAATACATTATAAAAAGTTGTATTACATGATTTTACTTTAAACCTGGACATGTATTTAAATATCGTCATATTTATTCTAATAGAAGAGTTCATGAAAACAGTCCTGATGAAGTTCATCATTAAACATAAAAAACAAAACCAGCTGTTAAAATGTAAACTGTACTGAATTAATCAGAACAGACTGATTTATGATCAGAAACATCTGAATAATAGAATAAAAACACAGGAACCAAGAACACCAAGAACTGAAGAACTGAAGAACTGATGAACGTCGTCCATATTTCAGGATTCCACTTTGATTTTGGACAAAAGCATGTGATTATTTCTTTAATCTGTTACAGATTTCTAATAAAGTAACGGGTTATTTAAATGTTTTGGAAGTTCTGAAGTGATCTGATGTGGATCTGAAACTTTCAGGACATTATTACAGATTTCTTATAACATGTTCTGACGACGTTTTCCTGATGATCTGAGGGTTCAGAAACCAATCAGAGTGAAGCAGCTCTCCGTCCTGTTCAGAAAAGAAAACAAAGTTCTGAACAAGGTTCAGATTTACTGAAGAACCATTCAGAATGTAGAACAGACCTGCAGCTCTGAGATAACAGATACATCCACACACTGCTGTGAGGACTCCACACCCCAGATACATGAATTTCCATGATGATCCACTGGGCAACCCCATCAGAACTCTTCTAGAACGATTGGGCTGTTCTCTGAAAAAACTGTAGGACTCTGTAGAAAAACAGATTAATTTTGTCACACGTAAATTTTTTGGTTAAAGCAATGGGTAGCTTCTTTTTTCACTCCTCAAACTGATGACCATCACTGATCCTCTGAACAGCAGATTTTCAGAGGATTTTCACCGAGATGTCTTTTACCATATTTTGAAACTCATTTACAGGACTCTTAGAAATGTCTGTCATCCTGTCAAAAACTGTTTGTTCTGTTAGTTACAAAAACAGTTTAATGATGGTTCTCCTCACAACTGTGAACTGATCACTGAATTAATCAGTGCTGTGCATTTTTGTTCTGTGTAAACTAATGATGTCTCCACTACACATCCTAAATGATCAGAATGCTTGAATGGCATGCCACATGAACAGCCAGCTGCAACTCTGCCTCCTTCACTGGAATACTGGATCTAGTAAATGAGCTGCATGTGTCAAACAATGTTCATTTGAGAATGGAGCTGCATTTCTTTTGTGTTTTTCTGTGGCAGCATGGGCAATAAGGTCACTGTGATGAGCTCTTATTTCACATTTGCATATTTGCATGCCTTTTTTTCGTCATTAGGTACACGCTGATCATTCCATCAATCCCATTCCCTGCAATACCGCCTCCCGTATTTCCCCCATTTACCTGCCATTAACCTGACTGCTGTTTTATCTTCACCTTGTGTGATTGTCTGTCTCTTTCTCTCTTTCTCTGTGCTCTCTCTCTCTCTCTCTCTCTCTCTCTCTCTCCTTTTCACGCTGTCTTCCCTTATGTTCTCCTGGCTCTTGCTGTAATCATCCTTATTGTCTTACTTGTACACGTTTGCCAGCCTTGTTGACGTGACGTCCAAGGCAACGCCCACTTTTTTGTTTTTTGGCGGCCGCGGTCATTTTTAAAAGTAGCCCAAAAAACCGCACCCCGCCCAAACTGAATTTTCACCCGCGACTGGCTTTTAAAACAAGCCCAATTTGGCGGTAAAACCGCGAACCTGGCAACTCTGCTGTAGTGTTTGTTGTGTTGGTTACATTAAATCAGTTTAATGAGAGTAGATCAATAGAACTGATCAGGAATGCTGCTCCGTTGATTGATCAATGAGAAGAGTGCCACCCAGTGATCAGTTTAGGAACAGCATCTGTGTGACTGCTGTAAATATGAAGTAGCATCAGGTGTAGTATCAGGTGTAGTTGGTACTCACCCCAGGGGTAGATGATGGGTTGGGGTAAGCTTTGGTGTTGCACCTTGCAGGAGACCTTCTCTCCAGCTGTGTACTCCAGATCACTCTGCATTTGGTAGTACCAGTTTCCATCTGATCGCTCACCTCTGAAGGACACGCCCGAGGTCACGACCTCTCCATCCCTGAGCCAGGTCATGTTGAGTCCTCCGGGGTGATAATGGGAGGCGCTGCACCTCAGCAGAGCGGGATGTTTGGTGGCTTTCGGTCTGACGGACGTCAGGAACACGCTGGGTTTTTCTAAAGGAATCGGTCAGAATGATGAGTCTGAAGGTCTGAGGAGCTCAGGTTCTCCTCCTGAAGATGCTGAAGAGCAGATGTTCTCACCTCTGACATTCTCATACGGTTCAAAGGCCTCTTTGAACTTCCCCACTTCACTCTGGACCTTTTCCAGCAGTTTGTCGAGCCACTGCAGGTTTGAATTTAAAATCTCCGCCCACTTTATTCCGTACTCCGTGAAACCGATGACCTTCCTCTCTGTGCTGTTAACCCACAGGAAGTTCTCCTCGTTGTACTGGATGGAGAGGGTTATCTCCATGTCCTGTGACGAGAGCTCTTCATACTGAAGAACACTGGACACATAGTGAGCGCTCACTGGATCCAAACCACAAACACTCAGATTAGAACGTTCTAATGAACATCATGAGATTAATGCAGTCAGGGTTCCATCAGCTCTGTCCTGAACGCGACTGCAACCCATCAGGTTCAGATCTCTATGTTAAACTCCCTGCACTCTCATTAAAACTAAAGGCGGTTTGTCTTAATGACGTCGTCAGGGTTAATGAGAGAACATGCTGGAACAGTTCCCACCCCAACGTTTGGAATTCCCCTGCGCTCGGAGCTCCAGACTGATATAAAGACCAGATGAAACTGATCTCAGACCAACAGTCCATTAAACACTGAGTAAAAACACAGACGCGTCAGATGGTTCGGTTCCGTTCGGTTCCGTTCCGTTCTGATCCGATCTGATCTGCTGGAATTATCGGATGTCCGGTTGACGTGGTTTTTAATTGAAATCTGATCTTACCTTCACTGAGGCACAGTCCAATCAGCAGGACGACAGAAAGCCGGGGGTCAGACATCTCCGTCTCTTCTGCGTCCAGGAGAAGCCTGAGTTTAATAATGCACCCATCAGGTTCCACCCACACGCTCGCGTCACATGTTCTCAGGTAAGATGAGATTCCTTTCTAATGAGAAACGGTTGGAACCACCTGACGCCCTGCGGCGGAGGCGTCCGCTAACGAAGGAGCGCGGGCCAGCGCCGATCCTCAGCCTCTGATCCTGAGTTCAGCTCGGTTCCTCTCTGACAGGAGACCCGTTGCCATGGAGAACCTCTTGGTCCTGAGTTTGACCTGTCTCTGTGTCCTGACCGACGCAGCAGGTAAGAACGGCGTCTAATTCAGCTTTAGCTCTCAGACTCAGACGTCCTCGGCTCTTCGTCCGGCCGCGCCTCCCTCCCTCCGTCCGTCCGCCGCGCCTCGCCTCCCTCCCTCCGTCAGGTCCGGTTCTGATCGTCACCCTGAACTGGAACTGTTTTAGAAAGGAACCAGGAACCCTGAAACAAAACTGCTCTGGTATTTTAAATCAGAATTTCTATCTGGGTGGAGTTTGCATGTCCTCCCCGTGTCCACGTGGGTTTCCTCAGGGTTCTCCAGATTCCTCCCACAGTCCAAAAACAAGGATCAAGGTCAATTAAAGTCTCCAAATTGCCCCATATAGAGTGTGTGTGTGAGTGTGTGTCCAGTGATAGATTGGCGTCCTGTCCTGGGTGTATCTGCCCAGCACCCGAAACGTTCTCCCCTGGATGGGCATGGGGAACCCCCCCCCACGTGACCCTAGCAGAGGATCTAGATGAAGATACAGCATGTTCATATCTGTGTGGTCTGATCTGATATTCAGGTTTCAGGTTCAGAGTCTTAAAGGGCTGCAGCGAGGTGGACGAGGACATGTCCATCGAGTACAACGGACAACCGCTGGCTCACTTTGATTATCGACGCCGGCAGCCTGTCGTGACCATCCCCAACTTCCTGTACCCCATCCAGTTTCAGGAGTTCATCGATCAGGACTTTACTGATCAGGCCCTGAACCCCAACTGCAAGCAGCTGTTATACGTCTTAAATCAGGTGTTTCAGAACCCCACAGAACGCCGTGGTACGTCCCGCCGGACTGACGCACGCTTTAACATGTTCTCTCTGTACCATCAGTCCCACACACACACACACTGACCCACACACACACACACCAAGGTACCAAGCTTTGACTTTATTTAGATTTGTTACTTCTTTTGATTGATGATGAATCAGCAGTTTGAAGGTTCTCTTATGATTGGGTTCTCTTATGATTAGGTTCTCTTATGATTGGGTTCTCTTATGATTGGGTTCTTCAGAACCTCCCTGGACCTCCATCTACCCCAGCAGCAAGGTGCAGCTGAAGCAGGAGAACACGCTGGTGTGTAACATCGACGGCTTCTTCCCTCCTCCCGTCAGCGTGTGGTGGAGCAGGAACGGCGTGAACGTGAGCGACGGCGCCACCCTGAGTTCCTATTACAGGAACCCAAACGGTTCTGCGGGGGTGTACTCGGTTCTGAGCTTCACTCCAGATGTGGGAGACTCCTACAGCTGCACGGTGCAGCATCCGTCGCTGGACGCACCACTCACCACCACCTGGGGTAAGAAATCCGAGTCCAGCTGAAATACTCAGACATCCACAGTGATCCTGTGTGTGATCCTGTGTGTGATCCTGTGTGTGTGTGTGTGTGTGTGTGTGTACAGATGTGGAGCTGTCCTCTGATGAGGAGTCCAGCGCGGTTGCGGTCGCCGTTTTTGTTGTAGGTTTGATCCTCGGTTTGGTCCTGATGACAGTGGGAGTTGTTTTGATCTGCAAGGCGAGGCGCTGCTCGGTGATGGTGTGTTGTGATGGTGGTGGTGTGATGTGATGGTGGTGGTGATGGTATGATGTGATGTGATGGTGTGTTGTGATGGTGTGATGTGATGGTGTGATGTGATGGTGAGTGGTGATGGTGTGATGTGATGGTGTGTTGTGATGGTGTGTTGTGGTGATGGTGTGTGGTGATGGTGGATGTGATGATGGTGGATGTGATGATGTTGTGATGGTGTGTGGTGGTGATGGTGGATGTGATGTGGTGATGGTATGATGTTGTGATGGTGTGTGGTGATGGTGTGATGTGGTGATGGTGTGTGGTGATGGTGGATGTGATGATGGTGGATGTGATGATGGTGGATGTGATGATGTTGTGATGGTGTGTGGTGGTGATGGTGTGATGTGGTGATGGTGGATGTGATGATGGTGATGGTATGATGTTGTGATGGTGTGTGGTGGTGATGGTGTGATGTGATGTTGTGATGGTGGTGGTGATGGTGTGATGCGATGTCTTCCTGGTTACTGCGTTCCTAAATCTGTTTGCAGAAATAAAGTTGATTTGAGTGAAAGCTCATTATGTTAACGAGTGAACACCTCATGATCATTAGATCTGATCTCACACTGAACATCTACAACCTCAAAAACCCTCACTGACCCTCAACAGAACCACCAGGTGCAGGTCAGGAGGTCAGACGTAACTCCGCCCACACGTGGCCCGGCCCCGCCCAGACCGAGACGTTCAGAATAAAATATCAGAACGAGACGTCAGAGATCAGACAGCATCAGACTTTAATCCACATCATTACTGAAGATCAGAGCCATCAGGATCACATGATCACATGATCAGAGGGTCAGAGGGTCGAGGGTCAGATCTGCTCCTCTCCACATCCAGCGCCGTTCTGATGCGCAGGTACAAATCATCACACGCTTTAAAACCTTAGTGTCACTCACACGGGTCAACACGACAAAATAAAAGTCCTGTGAGGTTGAAGTGCTTCGGTTTGTCTCGCCGTCCTCAGGGTTTAATATCAGTTTATAATGTGAGGTTCTAAACGAGAGACGGGGTCAGAGCTCCGGACAGTCTGCGGGTTCCATCAGCATCGCTACAGAGACGTCCTCACCAGGTCCCACAGTAATGACGTGCACAGGTCTTAGATCAGTCTGCTGAGGCTCTCCAGATCAAAGCTGAGGGTTCTCAGGTTCTGCAGATCATGGTGGTATCATCATCATCATCATCATCATCATGATGAAATGAGCAGCTTCCATCAGATCAGGACCTCCACCCATCAACACCAAAACCTCAAACTCAGCTCAAACATAAGGTTCCTGTTTTTGGCAGGAGGTTGGAGACAGTTCCAGAGGAACCACATGGCACATCTGAAGGTAAACGTTTAAGAGTGTGTGTGTGTGTGTGTGGGGGGGGGGGGGGCTATGAGGATGATGCAAGTCTAAAATGAAGGAGTGAGAAGACGAATCCACGCTCCGTTAAAAAGCCATTTCTACGGGAAGATGGTGGGGGCGGTCTGGATGTTAGGCCCCTCCCCCCGGTGGTCCAGCTCGTTCTGCAGCCTGGTGATGTGGGAGAGCTCCTCCAGTTCCTGGAATTGGCGATCGGTTTTATGGCTGACGAGCGAGCGGTAGAAATGGACGGCAAACACGATGAAGACCAGGCCGCAGGGAACCATGATGGCGGTGGAGGCGTAGGCGGCCGCCTCTCCGGCGCTGACGCCGGTGACGTTGGCGGTCCCGGGACCTCCTCCCTGTGGGTCCTGCTGGGACTTCTTTAGGGGAAGGAACTTGACCCAGCAGAGCAGCAGCACCTCTGCGAGGAACAGGAAGGTACCGATGACGGTGGAGAAGGCCCAGGCCAGCTCGACGTGGCGGTGCATGCGCTCGTGAGGAGACTCCTTCACAGAGTTGAGGTTGTGGACGTTGCTCACGGCCTCGATGTTCGGCAGGATGCAGGTGCTGATCATCAGCGCAAAGAGGTGCACCGCCACCAACACCGTGGTGCAGGCACTGAACGCAATCAGCAGCCCGGGGGGGTAATCATAATCCCTCTCCAACTGCACCTCCACCATGGCCACCTACACACACACACACACACACACACACACACACACACACACACACACACACACTCTGTAACAGCTCCGTACAGATCTTAGTGTTTGTGAACATTAGTTTATTGATGATGTCACGATGGACGAGAGGAGCAGGGTCAGAATCTCAGTTCTAGTTCATCTCAGTGTGTGTGTGTGTGGGGGGGGGGTGATCTCAGCTTTCTCCTGCACTGGGACAAAGTCATGATGGAACAGGAAAAGGCCTTCCCCAAACTGTTTCTCCTCCATGCCAATCGGCCGCAGACCTTCCTGCAGAGCTCAGACGCTCAGAGCAGCGTTTTTAAATTTCAGGTTATTTTTAGATCTTCTCTTTGATGTTTACAGGAAGTTGAAACTGCAGCGCCACACTTGCCCCACTCTTCCTTCCTGTCTCATGATCTGAAGAGCACAGAGAGAAACCCGATATGGCCCTCAGACTGGATCAGACCATCACTGCACTCCGGGAGGGGATCAGAGTGGTACGTTCCAGCTGGGTTCTCCTGGTTCTCCGTCTTCAACATTAAAACTGAACGTCATGTTTATCAGACGCTCATCTGCAGCTTATCGGTTCCTTCATCGGTTCTCTAAAATAACTACAGACCCAAATTAGAAACAGAGTTAGAGATGAGAACATCCCACAGACGAAGACAGGAGGACAGACCAGCTCATCTTTAAATGCTAGAAGAACCTTACTGGACTCTGAACAGAACTGGGTCTGGTTCTCCTGATTGAGAGAGTCTCTGATCCAAACATTCAGAGGAGATCCATCAGAGAGGAACCAGCAGAATTAAAGAGAACCTCTGGATCCTGTCTGATTTACTGAGAGCCTCAGATCAGATGGTCCTGAATCAGACCTCTGAGCTGCAGGAACCAAAGCTTCAAAGGTTCTGCTAGAACCCCTCGGTCCCGCTCATCTGCAGCTTCAGAACATGACATGGGTTCCTCCTGGAGGGATCCCCCCCCACTGTTCTGAGGGTCCAGCTGCTCTGATGATCAGTTTAAGGGGTGGCAGTTCCAATGCATTTCACCCGTCCATCTGTTTTTTTATTTAATCAAAATGTAAATACAGATGTTCTGATGACAGAATTCTGATCTATTGATCATCAACATTGGTTCTGATCCACCTCCAGCTTCTCAGACTTCATGTCCTTAACGTGTTCCAGATCAGAACCGAACCGAACCGAACCCTGACATCACGTGACACTGAACACAGGTGAAGCGAAATCATGAAACACCTAAACACCTTTCTGACGTCATCAGGATCGTGTTAATGACGGATTTTTCATTTATCGAGTGAATTTAAATAAATCAGAGTGAATGAAGTTACTTCAGCGAAGTTTTGTTGCATAAAACTAATAAAATTTATTTAACGGCAGAACTTAATGCAATAAAATAAGAAAACCAGCACCGTGCTGAAAACGTGGCTAAGTGTAGAGTCTTAAGAAAGCCTTAATAAAGTCTTAACAAAGCCTTAATGAGTCTTAATGAGTCTTAATAAAGTCTTAATGAGCGTTAATGAGCGCGGGTCCTCACCATGGCGAAGCCGGACAGCAGCGCGGAGGTCCGGCTGGTGGCCTTCAGCTTGGCGCGGCTCAGATAGAGCTTCCTCCAGGACAGAGCCTGCAGAGAGTGCTCGTTTAAACTCATGATGCCGCTGGGAATCAAACGCAGGCCGCCGCTTTGATCTCTCTGATCCGCCGTCGACGAGGAGCATAACACCCGCTCCTCCAAACTCCAAACTCCACCAACTCCTGTAAGCGCGCTGGAGTCCTCAACACCCAGAAAAACTACAACTACCCATCAGCCACCGCGCCACCACAGCCCGACGGCTTTCTGGGTAATGGAGTTTCTCTGAGCAACGTTCACGCTTTAGAGACCTGATGGCGGATTAAGTTGAATGCAGATTAAATCAGATTATATTCAACACAGTCGAGTTTCAAATTAAACAACTAAAGTTTCGAGATTAAATAAAGTTAATGAATTCTAAAAACTTTAATAAAATAAATGCATCCATTCAGTGGCTTAGTGGGTAGCACGTTTGCCTCTCCTCTCTCCATCTGGGTGGAGTTTGCATGTTCTCCCCGTGTCCGTGTGGGTTTCCTCTGGGTTCTCCAGTTTACTCCCACGGTCCAAAAATATGGACCAAGGTAAATTAAATGCTCTAAATTGCCCCGTTTGTGTGTGTGTGTGTGTGTGTGTGTGTCCAGTGATAGATCGGCCCCCTGTCCTGGGTGTATCTGCCCACACTACACTAGTAGAGGATAAAGTGGAAGATAATGGATGGATGGAAACTCAAACACACACACAGCAAACTCATCCTTTCATTTAGTTGCTTTTAAAGCACAGATATTCACCAGAATTACAGAAGCCTCTCTCAGCTCTCATTTTTTTCTTTAAGAGCAGCTTCACCTAACACTGATGGTCTGTTTGTTCTTTAAACACAACGATTAATGCTTCAAAAATGTTTTATATTATAAAATATTTAAATATTTTTTTAATATTTACGAGGAATGTTTTTAATGTATATTGTGTATATTTTTATTTATCTTAAAAATTAGATTGTTATATTTAAAATATATTTATTTCCACTTTAAAACCCTTTTTAAAAAATCTGAGCAGGCAATAAAAAACTTTTGCATAAGTTTAAATGTATAATTCAATCTTAAAAAAATGAAGAATCACAAGAATGGGTTATGCAATTATATGTTCATCCAGAGGAGGGCGACAGAGTTTACATTTCCTAACTGATGTACCGGGGTTCATTTTATTATTTTTTTTATCACTTTTTGCGACAAAAGTTTAAATGTTTTTAGAGCTCTATACAGTGTGACCTGTTCATTATACAGTGTGACCTGTTCATTATACAGTGCTGTACTATTATCTAAAACACATGCGTCTTTTCTTTTTTTCCATGATGTTAAAGGGTTGGAGTAAGGGTGAGCTGGGATAGGCTTCAGCATTTGAAAGTATTAACCTTGGAAAAGAATACTGCTTTTTTATAGATTGTGTTCTAAATGTTTTTTTAATGTTAAACCTCTTCATGTAGAAACAGTAAAGCTCCTGAAAAACAAATCCACTCGTTTCCTCCTGCAGCACCATCAACCACCCCGACCTGTGACCCTCACACACACACACCAATCACAACTGACCCTCACACACACACACCAATCACAACTGACCCTCACACACACACCAATCACAACTGACCCTCACACACACACACCAATCACAACTGACCCTCACACACACACACCAATCACAACTGACCCTCACACACACACCAATCACAACTGACCCTCACACACACACCAATCACAACTGACCCTCACACACACACCAATCACAACTGAGCATCAGATTAAACCTACACCACCCCGACCTGTGACCCTCACACACACACCAATCACAACTGAACACCTCAGCACCATCAACCACCCCGACCTGTGACCCTCACACACACAGGATTATTGGTGTCTATTGAATTAGAAACATTTACAAACCAAAACAGATATTCATTCATTCATTTATCAATTATCTCCCAATTATCTCTCCTCTATTAGTGTCGCGAGGGGGTTCTCCATGCCCATCCAGGGGAGAACGTCTCGGGTGCTGGGCAGATAGACCCAGGACAGGGCGCCAATCCATCGCTGGGCACACACTCACTCACACACACACACACACACACACACACTCTATATGGGGCAATTTTGAGAATTCAATTGACTTGATCCATGTTTTTTGGACTGTGGGAGGAAACCGGAGAACCCGGAGGAAACCCACGTAGACACGGGGAGGACATGGAAACTCCACCCAGATGGGGATTCGAACCAGGAATCCCTAGTGCTGAGAGGAGAACATGCTAAACCACTAAGCCACCGTGCCATCCAAAACAGATATTATAAGAGATTTTTTTATTATTATAAAAAAAATATTGTTATTATGAAAAGACATAAATAAATCCCACCCACACCGTGAAACACCTTGTGACGTCATCAGGTGCCACATACGAGGGCCTGCTGTCTGCTTCCAAATGTTTCTGCTTTATTTCAGTGGAATTGCTCCAAACTGTTCTGAGGAAAGAGCACGAACCACAATCTAACGGTTCTATGTGGAATAGTGTGTGTGTGTGTGTGTGTGTGTGTGTGTGTGTGTGTGTGTATAGAGAGCTGTGGGGGTTCCACTTTTATTTAAATAACAATAGTGAATCTTGCAGCCTCTCCATCTGTTTCTTAGAAATAATTAACCACCACATTAATTTAAAATGATTCACATTTATATGTTTAAAAATGTATATGAAAAAAATAATAATTATTATTATTGTTGTTGATGTTATTGTTGTTGTTATTGTTGTTAAAGGTGTTTAACCTGTATGTAGTATAATTATAGTGTAATATTGTATAGTTATGAGGTTTTAATAAACACTGTATTTATAATCTAATCTTTATTTTGTGTTAATAGTTAACAGTTAACGCGAACATTAGCCGTTTAGCTACCTTACTCCTTTGTGGACAAGAGCCAATGAGAATTCGTTCTCAGTCGTACGTCATCTGTCACTGGACGGTGGAGGCACTGTGATTGGTCGACGGCGTTAAACCCGCACGTGACCTCACAAAAATCAAGTTAGTCTGAGCTAACACAAACAGCGCATTAGCATCGCCTCAGACACGGAGCACGAGCTGCGCCCAAAAAACACGGATTAAAGTCAGGATTAAAGTCAGGATTAAACTCAGGATTAAAGTCAGGATTAAAGTCAGAAATGCTTTAAAAATAAAGAAAAGAGTCAAAAATAACGACACAAAGCTGAACAAAGACACAGAAACCACAGACCCCGAGTCTAACGTCGACATGGAACCCGCGAGTGTGTAGAGTGGACATGAAAGAACACCGACATGGCCCTGTCTCTGAGTGCAGACGAGGACTACGATTCAGAACCCACAGAACAGGTACACACACACACACACACACACACACACACACACACACACACACACACACACACACACAGAGACGAGGACTACGATTCAGAACCTACAGAACAGGTACACACACACACACACACACACACACACACACAGAGACGAGGACTACGATTCAGAACCTACAGAACAGGTACACACACACACACACACACACACACACACACACACACAGACAGAGACGAGGACTACGATTCAGAACCCACAGAACAGGTACACACACACACACACACACACACACACACACACACACACACAGAGAGAGAGACGAGGACTACGATTCAGAACCCACAGAACAGGTACACACACACACACACACACACACACACACACACACACAGAGACGAGGACTACGATTCAGAACCCACAGAACAGGTACACACACACACACACACACACACACACACACACACACACACACACACACACACACACACACACACACACACACACACAGAGACGAGGACTACGATTCAGAACCCACAGAACAGGTACACACACACACACACACACACACAGAGAGAGAGACGAGGACTACGATTCAGAACCCACAGAACAGGTACACACACACACACACACACACACACACACACACACAGAGAGAGAGACGAGGACTACGATTCAGAACCTACAGAACAGGTACACACACACACACACACACACACACACACACACACACACACAGAGACGAGGACTACGATTCAGAACCCACAGAACAGGTACACACACACACACACACACACACACACAGAGAGAGACGAGGACTACGATTCAGAACCCACAGAACAGGTACACACACACACACACACACACACACACACACACACACACACACAGAGAGAGAGACGAGGACTACGATTCAGAACCCACAGAACAGGTACACACACACACACACACACACACACACACACACAGAGAGAGACGAGGACTACGATTCAGAACCTACAGAACAGGTACACACACACACACACACACACACACACACACACACACACAGAGACGAGGACTACGATTCAGAACCCACAGAACAGGTACACACACACACACACACACACACACACACACACAGAGAGAGAGAGACGAGGACTACGATTCAGAACCCACACAGAACAGGTACACACACACACACACACACACACACACACACACAGAGAGAGAGAGACGAGGACTACGATTCAGAACCCACAGAACAGGTACACACACACACACACACACACACACAGAGCCGAGGACTACGATTCAGAACCCACAGAACAGGTACACACACACACACACACACACACACACACACACACACACAGAGAGAGAGACGAGGACTACGATTCAGAACCCACAGAACAGGTACACACACACACACACACACACACACACACACACACAGAGAGAGAGACGAGGACTACGATTCAGAACCTACAGAACAGGTACACACACACACACACACACACACACACACACACACACACAGAGCCGAGGACTACGATTCAGAACCCACAGAACAGGTACACACACACACACACACACACACACACACACACACACAGAGAGAGAGACGAGGACTACGATTCAGAACCCACAGAACAGGTACACACACACACACACACACACACACACACAGAGAGAGAGACGAGGACTACGATTCAGAACCTACAGAACAGGTACACACACACACACACACACACACACACAGAGACGAGGACTACGATTCAGAACCTACAGAACAGGTACACACACACACACACACACACACACACAGAGAGAGAGAGACGAGGACTACGATTCAGAACCCACAGAACAGGTACACACACACACACACACACACACACAGAGAGAGACGAGGACTACGATTCAGAACCCACAGAACAGGTACACACACACACACACACACACACAGAGAGAGACGAGGACTACGATTCAGAACCCACAGAACAGGTACACACACACACACACACACACAGAGAGAGATGAGGACTACGATTCAGAACCTACAGAACAGGTACACACACACACACACACAGAGACGAGGACTACGATTCAGAACCCACAGAACAGGTACACACACACACACACACACACACACACAGAGACGAGGACTACGATTCAGAACCTACAGAACAGGTACACACACACACACACACACACACACACACACAGAGACGAGGACTACGATTCAGAACCCACAGAACAGGTACACACACACACACACACACACACACACAGAGAGAGAGACGAGGACTACGATTCAGAACCCACAGAACAGGTACACACACACACACACACACACACACACACACACAGAGACGAGGACTACGATTCAGAACCTACAGAACAGGTACACACACACACACACACACACACAGAGACGAGGACTACGATTCAGAACCCACAGAACAGGTACACACACACACACACACACACACACAGAGAGACAAGGACTACGATTCAGAACCCACAGAACAGGTACACACACACACACACACACACACACACAGAGACGAGGACTACGATTCAGAACCTACAGAACAGGTACACACACACACACACACACACACAGAGAGAAAGACGAGGACTACGATTCAGAACCCACAGAACAGGTACACACACACACACACACAGAGACGAGGACTACGATTCAGAACCCACAGAACAGGTACACACACACACACACACACACACACACACACACAGAGAGACGAGGACTACGATTCAGAACCCACAGAACAGGTACACACACACACACACACACACACACAGAGAGA
>JAFMOC010000710.1:82500-92500 GCA_019802505.1 Corydoras sp. C115
AGTTCCACTTATTTACGTGGTTGTTCACCTTGACACTTGACCTGTATCATGACCCCCCCGTGTGTGTGTCTGTGTGTGTGTGTGTGTGTGTATGTATGTATGTATGTATGTATGTATGTGTGTGTGTGTGTGTGTGTGTGTGTGTAGTTATTAAGCCGTCTTATCTTCTCTTACTCTGATTTGTAGCAGAGACCTGCTAATCGGCCCAAACCCAAGATGGCAGCTACACCGAGTGCATCGACCCCCACCGTGTCCTCCTCGTCCTCCACCGTGGCGGTGGTCAAGCTGCCGTCCAACCGAAGCTCTTCGGGGGCGCGGCGCAGACGGACGCGCTGCCGAAAGTGTGAGGCGTGTGTGCGAAGCGAGTGTGGAGAGTGTCACTTCTGTAAGGACATGAAAAAGTTTGGAGGACCGGGGCGCATGAAACAGTCCTGCATCATGAGACAGTGTATCGCTGTAAGAGACACACACACACACACACCACACACAGACACACACACTCTCACACACTCACAGACATGTGTGACAGGTTTTAAACCAAAC
This sequence comes from Corydoras sp. C115, assembly GCA_019802505.1. NCBI lineage: Eukaryota > Metazoa > Chordata > Actinopteri > Siluriformes > Callichthyidae > Corydoras > Corydoras sp. C115. The sequence continues at coordinate 83,044 of JAFMOC010000710.1, forward strand.
AACTTCTGGTTTAATGTAAAAATGTTTCTTTAAACCTCTGTTAATGTGTGTGTGTGTGTGTGTACATAGCCGGTCCTGCCCCATACAGCAGTGTGTGTGGTGTGTGGTGAAGCAGGTAAAGAGGACACACTTGATGATGAAGAGGAGAAGTTTAATGCCATGCTTATGGAGTGTTCCATCTGCAACGAGATCGTCCACCCCAACTGTCTAAAGGTCAGAGGTCACTCTGCTGTGTCTCAAACACGGCTAAGAACCGTACGGTGGAGCCACCTTTAGTTATAACAGCTGAAAGGGCTACCTCGCTTTGCTTTGGTCAGTTAGGTCACATGACCTTTGTGCGAGCGTTGTGTACTGGTCACTGCGGATGGTCCAGCACAGATGTTGGAGCAGTGCAGCTGTTTCCAGATGAAAAAGATGTTTTATAACAGAACATTAAATTAAAACATCCATCACTGAGTGTGAGATGTGACTCTAATATCTGAGTGTGAATGTGAGTGTGAGATGTGAGTGTGAGATGTGAGTGTGAGATGTGAGTGTGAGATGTGACTCTAATATCTGAGTGTGAATGTGAGTGTGAGATGTGAGTGTGAGTGTGAGTGTGAGGTGTGAGTGTGAGATGTGAGTGTGAGATGTGAGTGTGAGATGTGAGTGTGAGATGTGAGTGTGAGATGTGAGTGTGAGATGTGAGTGTGAGATGTGAGTGTGAGATGTGAGTGTGAGAGTGAGATGTGGATGTGAGATGTGAGTGTGAGATGTGAGATGTGAGTGTGAGATGTGAGTGTGAGTGTGAGATGTGAGTGTGAGATGTGAGATGTGAGTGTGAGATGTGAGTGTGAGATGTGAGATGTGAGATGTGAGTGTGAGAGTGAGATGTGAGTGTGAGTGTGAGGTGTGAGTGTGAGATGTGAGTGTGAGATGTGAGATGTGAGTGTGAGTGTGAGATGTGAGTGTGAGATGTGAGATGTGAGGTGTGAGTGTGAGATGTGAGTGTGAGATGTGAGATGTGAGTGTGAGATGTGAGGTGTGAGATGTGAGTGTGAGATGTGAGTGTGAGATGTGAGTGTGAGATGTGAGTGTGAGATGTGAGATGTGAGTGTGAGATGTGAGTGTGAGATGTGAGTGTGAGGTGTGAGATGTGAGATGTGAGTGTGAGATGTGAGATGTGAGTGTGAGATGTGAGTGTGAGTGTGAGTGTGAGTGTGAGATGTGAGATGTGAGTGTGAGTGTGAGATGTGAGATGTGAGTGTGAGAGTGAGATGTGAGTGTGAGTGTGAGGTGTGAGTGTGAGATGTGAGTGTGAGATGTGAGATGTGAGTGTGAGATGTGAGATGTGAGTGTGAGATGTGAGATGTGAGGTGTGAGTGTGAGATGTGAGTGTGAGATGTGAGATGTGAGTGTGAGATGTGAGGTGTGAGATGTGAGTGTGAGATGTGAGTGTGAGATGTGAGTGTGAGATGTGAGTGTGAGATGTGAGATGTGAGTGTGAGATGTGAGTGTGAGATGTGAGTGTGAGGTGTGAGATGTGAGATGTGAGTGTGAGATGTGAGTGTGAGATGTGAGATGTGAGATGTGAGTGTGAGATGTGAGTGTGAGATGTGAGTGTGAGATGTGAGTGTGAGATGTGAGATGTGAGTGTGAGTGTGAGATGTGAGTGTGAGATGTGAGTGTGAGATGTGAGTGTGAGATGTGAGTGTGAGTGTGAGGTGTGAGATGTGAGTGTGAGGTGTGAGTGTGAGATGTGAGTGTGAGTGTGAGATGTGAGTGTGAGGTGTGAGATGTGAGTGTGAGTGTGAGATGTGAGTGTGAGATGTGAGTGTGAGGTGTGAGATGTGAGTGTGAGATGTGAGTGTGAGATGTGAGTGTGAGATGTGAGTGTGAGTGTGAGATGTGAGTGTGAGATGTGAGTGTGAGGTGTGAGATGTGAGTGTGAGATGTGAGTGTGAGGTGTGAGATGTGAGTGTGAGGTGTGAGATGTGAGATGTGAGATGTGAGTGTGAGGTGTGAGATGTGAGTGTGAGATGTGAGTGTGAGATGTGAGTGTGAGATGTGAGTGTGAGTGTGAGGTGTGAGTGTGAGATGTGAGTGTGAGATGTGAGTGTGAGATGTGAGTGTGAGTGTGAGGTGTGAGTGTGAGATGTGAGTGTGAGATGTGAGTGTGAGATGTGAGTGTGAGATGTGAGTGTGAGTGTGAGATGTGAGTGTGAGATGTGAGATGTGAGTGTGAGGTGTGAGTGTGAGATGTGAGTGTGAGATGTGAGATGTAAGTGTGAGATGTGAGTGTGAGATGTGAATGTGAGACGTGAGATGTGAGATGTGAGTGTGAGGTGTGAGTGTGAGATGTGAGTGTGAGATGTGAGATGTAAGTGTGAGATGTGAGTGTGAGATGTGAATGTGAGACGTGAGATGTGAGATGTGAGTGTGAGATGTGAGTGTGAGATGTGAGTGTGAGATCTGTAACACCACAAATCCAGAATTCTCTGCAGTATCAGAATGAACAGGTGAACTTTGACCCTGATCTTAAATCAGAGGCTGAAAACCTAGAATACAAAGTTCCAAATGTTCTCCTCTTAAACTGCTCTGCTTCCTCTACGACCCTGAGAATGACCGCACACTGTCCTTCCTGTTGAACCCGACCCCAGGTGAAGGACGCTGCGGGAGTCGTGAACGATGAGCTGCCCAACTGCTGGGAGTGTCCCAAATGCAACTACGCTGGCAAGACCGGGAAAGTGAGTTTCAGAGCAATGCTGCCTTCTGTCAGCTGCATCAACACTGCACCGTCAACACTGCGCCGTCAACACTGCGCCGTCAACACTGCGCAGTCAACACTGCGCCGTCAACACTGCGCCGTCAACACTGCACCACCGTCAACACTGCTCCACCGTCAACACTGCTCCACCGTCAACACTGCTCCACCGTCAACACTGCACCACCGTCAACACTGCACCACCGTCAACACTGCACCACCGTCAACACTGCACCATCAACACTGCACCACCGTCAGCACTGCACCACCGTCAGCACTGCACCACCGTCAACACTGCTCCACCGTCAACACTGCTCCACCGTCAACACTGCACCACCGTCAACACTGCACCACCGTCAACACTGCACCATCAACACTGCACCACCGTCAGCACTGCACCACCGTCAGCACTGCACCACCGTCAGCACTGCACCACCGTCAACACTGCACCACCGTCAACACTGCACCACCGTCAACACTGCGCCGTCAACACTGCGCCGTCAACCCTGCACCACCGTCAGCACTGCACCACCGTCAGCACTGCACCACCGTCAACACTGCACCACCGTCAACACTGCACCGTCAACACTGCACCACCGTCAACACTGCACCACCGTCAACACTGCACCACCGTCAGCACTGCACTGTCAACACTGCACCACCGTCAACACTGCACCACCGTCAACACTGCACCACCGTCAACCCTGCACCGTCAACACTGCACCGTCAACACTGCAGCACCGTCAGCACTGCACCACCGTCAACGCTGCACCACCGTCAGCACTGCAGCACCGTCAACACTGCACCACCGTCAACACTGCACCACCGTCAACACTGCACCGTCAACACTGCACCACCGTCAACATTGCACCACCGTCAGCACTGCACCACCGTCAGCACTGCACCACCGTCAACACTGCACCACCGTCAACCCTGCGCCGTCAACCCTGCACCGTCAACACTGCAGCACCGTCAGCACTGCACCACCGTCAACACTGCACCGTCAACACTGCAGCACCGTCAGCACTGCAGCACCGTCAGCACTGCACCACCGTCAACACTGCACCACCGTCAACACTGCACCACCGTCAACACTGCACCACCGTCAGCACTGCACCACCGTCAACACTGCACCGTCAACACTGCAGCACCGTCAGCACTGCAGCACCGTCAGCACTGCACCACCGTCAACACTGCACCACCGTCAACACTGCACCACCGTCAACACTGCACCACCGTCAACCCTGCACCGTCAACCCTGCACCGTCAACACTGCACCGTCAACACTGCAGCACCGTCAGCACTGCACCACCGTCAGCACTGCACCGTCAACACTGCACTGTCAACACTGTACACACACTGCACACACACTGAACATACACACCACACACGGCACACACAGGGGTATGAGAGGGCAGGGACAGTGGACATCAGAAATGACCGGTGTTGAGGTACATAAGGTATAAAGTCGTTTGTTTTTATCTCGTCCTCTTGGCCTGCAAGCAAAAACGAGGCCCTGGGTTTAAGTACGCCTCCAACCTGCCGGGCTCGCTGCTGCGAGAGCAGAAATCCGGCCGGGACGTCAAGGACGAGGGCGAGAGGAGGAAGGGAGAGAGAGAGGACACGCCCCGCATGCCATGTGAGGACTCCCCGTCATTGCTCATGAGCCGCGATATGTCCCGGCCACGCCCGGATATGCCCAACTTCCTAAGGAAAAAGAGGAAGTTGTTTGATGATGACGATGAGGAAGAGGATGCAAGTTCCAAAAAGAAGGTGAGATCTTTACAGCACGCCTGTGGGGTGGAACGTACGGTCCGATGCCGTGTGATGTCATTGTCACATGTTCGTCTAAAGCCTTTGATCTGACTGTGGGTCTGCGGTTTTGGATGATTGTACATTAAACCCTGTCACCTGACTAATCATGTAGTGATGTGTCACATGACCCCTCAGATTACTCAGATTACAGAATCTGGATTTGGTTTGAAGCCCAATCTGAAGTGAAAGTGCAGGAGACTAAGATCCTCATTCATTACACAATGTAGCTTTAACCTTATTATGCTTTCTGCTCCTCCAGCTGAAGAAACTGTGGAAACCCGAGGACTCCTTACTCCCAAAGATCTCCTCCATGAAGATGGAGGAGGAGGAGCTGTCCGAGCAGGAGGCAGACAAAGAGGAGGAGAGCAGACAGACATCACGCACTTCAAACAAAAAACTGTTCGGTTCCATCAGGAAGCAGGACGAGGAACGCGAGGACGATGATGAGGATGCACACAAGGTGTGTACACACACACACACACACACACACACACACACCCCAGTGTAAAGCATGTAAATGAAGGTAGTTGTTCTAATGTGTGTTGGTTGATCAGTTTCTGAAGGAGGAGGAAGAGGACGATGAGAACACTGATCTGCAGGAGCGGGTACAGCGGGCGCAGCGGGTGAAGCGGGCACGGCGTAAAGCGGGACGGGACCTGTCCCTGTGTAATGAGAACCTGCAGCCTGAGGACAGTGAGAACGACGAGAACGACAAACGGAACCTGAGGAACCTGGAGAACGGAGAGAGGGCTCACCTGAGGGCACGGGAGATCAACAGTACGACCTGATCGACTCAAAATCAATAACCACTCGTACTGAAACACTGCTCAAATGACCTGTGTGTGTGTGTGTGTGTGTGTGTGTGTGTGTGTGTGTGTGTGTGTGTGTGTGTGTGCAGATGCATCATGGGAGTTGCGACATTTTTACCCCTCTCAGATCATACCACCAGTTCTTAATCGCATTGCCCTTCCACTGCGCCCACCCCCGCCGCGCTCTCCACCCAAATGTGTGCAGATGGAGCGGCACGTGGTCCGCCCTCCGCCCATCTGCCCTCCCCCCGACAGGCTGCCGTTGAGTGATGGGCGGAGCCATGTTCTGCAGCGTGATTTGTGGATGGAGGTTTTTAATCACCTGAGCCACAGCGAGCTGTGCGTCTGCATGCGCGCATGTCGAACCTGGAACCGCTGGTGAGCTGCCTCACTATAGATATGACATCATCATCATCATCATCATCATCATCATCATCATTAAACAGATCTGAAGAACATGCTGCAGTCTCCTTACATACATTACATTACATTTGCTCATTTAGCAAAAGCTTTTATCCAAAGTGACCACAAGCTGAGCACAGGGTTAAACACAGCGCCCCCTGCAGCAATGAGGGTTAGGGTCTCGCTCAAGGACCCACACTGGTAACTTCAGGGGACCTGGGATTTGAACCCACAACCTTCAGATTGATACCCAACACCCGAACCCCTGAGCTACCACACCCATGACCTTCCAAACCTCATTTACATATCTCTACAGCATTTTAAAGAATCATGTTTTAATATTGTTTGTATATTAAACATGTTTATAATGTTCTGCTGTTTTCTGATTTGTAATGAATCACAGTGTAATCACACACACAGTACCAAACTATTATGGGATGCTCTCAGACCTGAATCACTTATTATCACAGAATAATACTTTCCATTCAGTTTTAATGGTTTACAGCTGTTCTGACAGGTTTAGCTTTATTATGGTTTAATGTGTGTGTGTGTGTGTGTGTGTGTGTGTGTGTAGGTGCTGTGATAAGCGACTCTGGATGAAGATTGATGTGAGTCGTAGTAAATCGATCACCCCTCTGATGTTAAGTGGAATAATCCGAAGACAGCCAATCACGCTGGACCTAAGCTGGACAAACATCTCCAAAAAACAGCTGAGCTGGCTCATCAACCGCCTGCCCGGTGTGTATATCAGGGTCAGGGTGTGTGTGTGTGTGTGAATGCTACATATGGAGACAGCATTTCCATAGCATGTGTGTGTGTGTTTGTGTAGGTCTGCGTGTGTTAACGCTGTCCGGTTGTTCGTGGGCGGCGGTCTCTGCTCTCTGTACGTCCAGCTGTCCTCTTCTTCGTACACTTGACCTGCAGTGGGTGGAGGGACTGAGAGATACACAGATAAAGGACTTACTGTCACCTCCCACTGATAACAGACCAGGTAACACACACACACACACACACACACACACACACACACGGGAGGGGATGACCTCAGGTTGGGAGCTCTGTTGTATTCAGCGCTTACAGAGATCTATAGATCAGGGATCTGCAGTTGGTTCCTGGTGGATCCCTAATAATCAATAACACACATGATCAGGTTTACAGAGAAGTGTTCTGATCTGAATGATGCATGTGATTTTGGGGGGATGACCGATGGTAGACACAGTACATTAAGTGTGTGTGTGTGTGTGTGTTACAGGTCAGTTGGATACCCGCAGCAGGTTGAGGAGTGTTTTAGATCTGAATCTTTCGGGGTTGGATGTTACAGATGTGGCTCTGCACCTCATTATTAAAAACATGCCCTTATTAAAACATCTGGATCTGAGTTACTGTAACCACGTGAACGATCAGTCCGTCAACCTGCTGACCGCCGCGGGGACCACCACCCGGGACTCCCTCACCAACATCAACCTGTCAGGTAACACACACACACACACACACACACACACACACAGTGCTGTGATCCTCTGCCTGACGTTCGTTCTGATCCACTTCAGATCATAAGGTTCTAATAAATCATTTCAACAGGATGGTCTTTATAATGAACAGATTTATTAGAATTAAATTATTCTGGGTATTATTCATATATTATGATGTTTAAAGTCCCTTAAAGTTTTAAAATGAGAATTTCTTTATTTTATTTTATTATATGAAGTTTGTTATTAACTTTCTTTGTTTTCTGGCAACAAAATAAAAATTAAATAAATGAACAAAACACCATGGTGCAGCTTCAGGAGTGTAACCCTCACCCTGCTGCAAACAAACTGACCACTGACTGCCAATCACCCCCCACTCACCCCCCACCCCCCCCCCCACTCACCCCCCCACTCTCACTCCCACAGTGCAGCTGAATCCGGAGCCGTTTGTTTTCATTTGTAAAATATCAAAACGTGTTAGATGAAAACATCAACAAAACTGTCATCACTGTAATGTAATGCTGTGTGTGTGTGTGTGTGTGTGTGTGTGTGTGTGTGTGTGTGTGAGACAGTGTGTAACAGGATCACAGATCAGTCTCTGAGTTATTTTAAGCGCTGTGCGAGTATCTGCAGGATCGATCTGCGCTTCTGTAAGCAGGTCAGCAGACAGGCGTGTGAGCGCTTCATCGCCGAGATGTCGGTCAGCGTTTCCTTCGGTCTACAGGACGAGAAACTGCTACAGAAACTCTGCTAATACACACACACACACACACACACACACACACACACACACACAGAGCTCAGGACTGGACACAGAACATGGACTGTGGGTTTTATACAGGTCCATATGCTTGAATTTTGGGTAATGCACTCATCTGAACACAATGTAACACACACACACACACACACACACACACCCGCGGCGGGACTGGGACTGTGTGGAGGAGCGGTTCAGTCCCATCAGTTTTATGAGTGTACAGTTCTTCTTTTCGAGCATGTTGTCATGGCGTCCATCCATCTCAGTCTCGTCGGTTCTGATGATGATGATGATGATGATGATGTAAATAAGAGAGACTCTGCTGACCTGTTTGACCTCAGACTGAACCCCGGCGGTGACCGTGGGGCTCCTCTTGCGGGGCCCGTGTTGGCGCTCTCGCAGGTCCTGCGTGGTGTTCATGTTACTAAAAAAAGAAACCAGCACTTTGTTAACTTCAGTGAACCAGTTCAGTAAATCTTTTTTAATGATTCACTGATTCACTTACTGACTCCCTCTAAAGTCCATCAGCTCATTGGTTAACCAATCAGAAAGAGCAGCACAGGCCACACCCCCTGTCCTTAAAAATGTGAAGGTTATTGGGAGGTCAGCCAATCAGAAGCTTTCATGTTTAGCATCTGGTTCTGTAGACGTGAATCAGATCAGAATAATCTAATAATCTAATCTATTGTAATAATCTCAGATTCAGGGGGCGTGTCATTAACGCAGCCGATCGCCTGTCTCTCTCTCTCTGTCTGTATCTGTCTCTCTCTCTCTGTCTCTCTCTCTCTGTCTCTCTCTCTCTCTCACTCTGTCTCTCTCTGTCTCTCTCTCTCTCACCTCAGACAGCCTCTTTTGCAGATGTTTTAATTACAGATGTTGATGGTTCCACACTGAATCTGGTTCCTCCGGTTCTTTGTTCTGTGCCTTGATCTTTTGGGTCAGTTCTGTACAGAAGTACAACAGCTCATCATTAGAACATTTAGAACTCACTGAACCTCAAGTGTCACTTATTTCATGTTTGGAACAAAAAAAAGAACAGAGAACGTTTAGAGTTGAAATAATGAATTTGATTTTATTGGTAAATATAATCACACTTAGAACCTGAAGATGGAACCCAGTAAAGCTGCTACAAAGACTCAAAAGGTTCTAGTTCCACTGAAAGGTTCCACATTGAACAGATTAAGCAGCAGCAGGCGGGGTTTAAAGGGAGGACAGACTGCTTCAGTACCAAACCTCACGAGCATCATCAATCAGATCAGAGAGAATGTTTTAGAACAAGATCAGCTGATTATAATATAAATATAAATCTATAATTAATGTTCTTAAGGTTCATTAATCAAAAGCACGTGGAAACTCATTTCCCTCAGATATAAAACTGTAAAAGCCGAGACACATTTTAATGAACGGTTTTTAAATAATAGTTTTTTTTTTAAGATATTTAAATCCATATATTCAGATTAAA
>JAFMOC010000711.1:0-175264 GCA_019802505.1 Corydoras sp. C115
GTAAGCGATATCTCTTTTGTTTGCTTAATTCATTTAACGTTGCCTTTTTCTGAGCTTTGGCTACGGAGTTTATAAATTTTTCCATGTCTGGGAAAAAGTCGCTGACCTCTACCGTTTTCCCAAACGTTGCATCGAGAAATTGGTTCAATTCTGTGACAGAGTATAGTTTCTGATCCTCAGCCACCGATAGCACCGATGCTGTGTCAGAATAATCAGAGAGGTTGTCATCCTCCATCACGTCCACCTCCTGACCACCCTGAACCCCCTCAAGCTCAGCGGGTGGATCAGTAACTTCATTTTGTATACCCTTTGTTTCTACAGATGCTTCATCTGTAGGTGTTTCTGAGTCTCTAACTATTTTTTCCCCATCTTCCACATTTTGACTGAGTTCAACTGTGTTGATTGGTTCCATAACCATGGTGGGTGTTTCTGTCTTTTTTGGATCCTGTGTGTCCTCCACACCCACCTCTGTACAGGGTTGCAGGACACGGGCCTTCTTGGCAGCGTTCTCCTGCTTCTCTGTGTGGACCGGCTGAGACACCTCCACGGTATCGGCGCCGGTGCCCGAGCGTTTCCGAACCGGCTCGGATGCAAAGCTGGTGCTTTTAACAGCAGCAGCGTATGAGGGTTTCTCCCCCTGGCTGACCCCACTGACCTCAGGAGTTTGTCCTGATCCAGTGCCAGCTGCCCTGGTACCCCCACTGCCGCTACCTGCCTCACCAGAGTCCTGTCTGTGCTCCGGGCAGTCTGATCGTTTATGTCCGATCTTGCCACACCCGAAGCACCTCAGGACCCCGGCACAGACGTAAATATCACACGGTGTGTTCTCATGAACGATCTTGAAGGTGGCCTCTAGAACAGGTTCCTTCAGGATCATGATAACGGTACGACGGAACGTGGTGACATGCTGCAGAGAGTCGTCTCTGCACTTCAGAGGGGCTTTCTTCATTTTACTGACGACCTGGCCGAAGCGAGCTCAGCGGTCAGTTTTTTGTTGGGGATGCTGGTGGGGACGTTATTAAGGACGACGCGGGTTGTGACTGAAACCATCGGAAAGATCAGATAGAAGTCTTCACCTACCGTGATTCCAGTCTCAACCAATCGATCGACGAAGCGCCGCTCCTTTAGAAACGCGACCACCGCCTTGTTCATTTTGGAAGCCGATATGATGTTCTCACATCCGATCACCCGGCCCATGGCCAGCAGCACCGCTTCCACGGACACGCCGGGCGGGGACTGACACCTCACCGCCTGACGGAGCGAGACCGGCTCGTCGTCGTCATCGTCGGCGGCGTGCATCGCGGCCATGCCACTTAAACCGCGGCGCGGACTGTTACCGCTCCCAGCCGGGACACGGGTTACATACAACCCCGCGGTTTATTAAACACGATGTTTTAATAATGTTTTAAATGTTTAACTTATTCACTGAGTTTGAAAAACAACTGTGAAAAGTTACGAAAAGTAATCCAGTGCTCTCACTCACACACACCCTCCACCTCCATACACTACTCCCACAAACTCCCAGCATGCAGAGAGAGAGAGAGAGTGAGAGAGAGACAGAGAGAGAGACAGAGAGAGAGACAGAGAGAGACAGACAGAGAGAGACAGAGAGAGAGAGAGAGACAGAGAGAGAGAGACAGAGAGAGAGAGAGAGAGACAGAGACAGAGAGACTTGACTTTTAAATTGCATTTATTTTACCGTATAAGGATATCCCTTATTCTTCAAAATCACAGGATTTTTTCTTTTTAAAAGAAATGTTTCCCATTTTTTTAATAAATAAGATATCCTAAAAAATAAATAGATAAAATAAATGAATAAATAAATAAATAAATAAATACCAGTATAGATTCATGATAAAAGAGTTAAATTCACACTTTACATTAAAAATGTAAAATGAGTTCTCCGTCATCTACGCGACATAAAACACCATTAAAAGCCCACAGCTTTAAAAATTCCTCGAGTCTGTCTGTCATTTTATAAAACGCAAACTACACTCGGATTCTGGCTCTAATAAGTGCTGCGCACATGTGCAGAGGGTCCAGGGACCCGGACCCCAGACGTTTATGTTTTCTGGTGAGCCAGATCGCGAGCTTTGCCTGACCCAACACATAATTAAAAATACAGACCGTCTGTCTCTGTGAGGCCTTGTACTCAGGTCCAAAGATAAAAACCCCCTCAGACCATGGTCTTTTAAAAGCATGGGCCCAGTCTCTCAGAGTCCCGAGGAGCGCTGTGAGCCTGTCACACCTGAGAAACACTTGTTCCACGTCCTCCTCCAGTCCACAGAAGGAACACCTGCTCTCCGTCTCTGGATCGATATATGCCACGTGTCTGTTCGTGGCCACGGCCCCGTGTACCACCCGCCACTGCAGGTCGGCGGTTCTCTTTTCTATGGGGGGTTTGTACAGGGACCTCCAGCTGCCCCGTGGGGAGGAGCCCAGTGCCAGTAGCCCCTGCCATTTGGTCTCCCTTAGTCCAGTTAGTGTTCTGATGTTGGAGACCTTGACACAGACTCCATACAGAACTTTCTTTGGTGTCTTTTCGAAGGATGTTATAGCTCTGTTGATCCTCAGGAGCCCTCCCTCCTCATCGTGGTCTTCTTCCACTGCCGGTGAGATGGACAGGGATGGGTAGGTGTTGCGGGTTCCTCCGAGTCCCCGTTCCAGGATCTCCCTGAAGCATGAGGGCAGGGCTGAGACCACCTCGTTGATGAGGGCTTGCAGGAACCTGGTGGACTGAATGCCGGTTTCAGCGCTGAGGTCTTCGGTGCTCTTCCAGGTTCCGTCCACCCTCAGATCTCCGACTCTGGTGATTCCCGCGCGTATGAAGCGGTGTTGTAGGCTTCTCGACGTCAGCCGTGTAGCCTGGATCATTGGGTTGCAGAACAGCGGTTCCTCGTCCACGCAGGAGCATGGTTTCACGTCTGTTCTGCTGATGTTAAACGTTGAGCTCCAGGCTCTCAGCACGGACTGGTAGAACGGAGTTGTCCTGGACCAGTCCATCTCGCTCAGGTTTAGGAAGAACAGGTGTTTATCGTAGCCCAGGTTCTCCGTTCTCCGCAGTAGTAGACAGGCGGTGCCAGCTCATGCCGGGTCGTCTCCGTAGAGAAGCCTCTGCGCCGTCTGGAGCCTGAAGGTGGTTATCCGGCTGTTGAGGTCGATCAGCCCCTGCCCCCCCTCGTGCACCGGCAGGTACAGGGCTGCAGCGCGGGTCCAGTGCTGTCCAGACCAGAAAAAGTCCACGATCCGCCTCTGCAGCTCCCTGATGAGTGAGGCTGGAGGGTTAAGGACCGTGAGTCTGTGCCACAACATTGACTCTCCCCCTGTAGGTCAACCCAAATTTGGTCGAGAGCTACAGACCTGTTTCTCTTTTACCTTTCCTGTCTGAAAAACTTGGTGGTATCCACACAATTCTCCAAATTTCTTAATCAAAATAACATCTGGGTGGTATCCACACAGTTCTCCAAATTTCTTAATCAAAATAATATCCTTTATCCCAATCAGTCCGGTTTTAGATGTGGTCACTCCACGGAGACTGCGTTGCTCTCTGTGATTGACTAACTTAAATCTGCAAAAGCCAAATCTCAATCCTTGGTCCTCATTTTGTTAGACCTTTCTGCAGCTTTTGATACAGTAAATCATCAGATTCTACTGTCCACTTTATCTGAATTAGGCTTTTCTGATACGACACTTGAATGGTTTCGATCCTATCTCACTGGAAGGACCTTCAAAGTGTCATGGAATGGGGAGATCTCTAACTCTCACCAAGTACGCACTGGTGTGCCTCAGGGCTCTGTACTCGGTCCTCTCCTCTTCTCACTATACATGACATCACTGAGCACAGTCATCCAGGCGCATGGTTTCTCTTACCACTGCTATGCCGATGACTGGCTTCATCTGTCTTTTGCCCGACGACACCACCATCTCAAATCAGCTATCTGCCGGCCTCAGCGACATATCTGTCTGGATGAAGGCCCGTCATCTCAAATTAAATTTAGAAAAAACAGAGCTTCTCATTATCCCAGCTAAACCCTCAATCCATCACGACCTGACCTTCCAAATTGATGGCTCCACAATCTCCCCAACCGATTTGGTCCGGAACCTTGCTTTCACAATAGACTCCCACCTTAAACTCTCTGATCATGTGATCAAAACCACCCGTTCCTGCAGATTCCTTCTTTACAACATAAGGAAGATCAGACCCTTCTTGACTGAACTTGCTACCCAACTGCTTGTTCAAGCCCTAGACCTATCCCGGCTTGATTACTGTAATGCGCTACTTGCCGGTATCCCAGCTTCCACAATCAGACCTCTTCAAGTAATTCAGAACTCTGCAGCCCGACTCGTGTTTAACCAGCCCAAGCGAACTCATGTCGCTCCAAGTCACTGACTCTGGCCTACAGAACCATTTCTGGATCTTCCCCCTCCTTGACCAGGTCTGTCCAAAATCCATCAGGAAAACACACAATTCTCCGTCCAGTCCCTGGCCCACGGAGACGCTTCGGAAGCAACGTACTTCTCTTCATCTGCCGAAAGAAAATGGTGTAAGTCTGGTCTGTCTTCAGATTTAGAAACATACCAGTCCTCACTTGCCACTTTCTCGGAGGATGTAACTGCTGCTAAATCCTTGTTCTTCTAGTCCAAGGTAACATGCATCTCAGATGCTCGCACCTTATTCAGTACCTTCAACTCAATTTTTTTACAGAAAAGATCAAGGGCATCAGCAAACTTTCATACTCACCATTTCCACAACACTACATCTCACATATCCAGCCATCCAACCCTCTCCTCCTTCTCCCCTATCGCAGAATCTGACATCCCACCTTCTTCAATCCATCGCCTCCTCCATCACACCAGCACTCACACACATTATTAACTCCTCTCTCATGTCTGGTACTTTTCCAAATTGTTTCAAACAGGCCTTAGTCAAACATCTACTCAAAAAACCAACGCTCAACCCAAATTTGGTCGAGAGCTACAAACCTGTTTCTCTTTTACCTTTCCTGTCTAAAACACTTGAACGGGTGGTATCCACACAGGTCTCCAAATTTCTTAATCAGAATAATCTCCTTGATCCCAATCAGTCCGGTTTTAGATGTGGTCAATCGACGGTGACAGCATTGCTCTCTGTGATTGACTCACTTAAATATGCCAAAGCCAAATCTCAATCCTCTGTCCTCATTCTGCTAGACCTTTCTGCAGCTTTTGATACAGTAAATCATCAGATTCTGTCCACTCTATCTGAATTAGGCTTTTCTGATACGACATTTGAATGATTTCAATCCTATCTCACAGGAAGGACCTTCAAAGTGTCATGGAATGGGGAATGGGGAGATCCGGAGAACCCGGAGGTAACCCACGCGGACACAGGGAGAACATGGAAACTCGACCCAGATGGGGATACGAACTGGGAATCCCTAGCGCTGAGAGGCGAACGTTCTTACCACTAATTAACCACTAATTATACAGGCTTTAACATTCAAACCGTGTTTATCTTCTATGATACAAATGTCTCTGTTAGAAATTAAGAAAATATTTTTAATAAATCTAGATTTGAACATGTTTGCTTCTCTCCTCTTGTGCAGTCACACCTGTAAACATCCACAGAGCCTGATCTCTGTATCATGTATTGTAGTGCATTGTGGGAGTGGGAAGTTTATCATGATAGATCCTGTCCAAGATTAAAGACACATTTTAAATGACCTTTAAATAAACTTAATGACAAAATACAAAGTTTTATTATTATTACTAATATTATAATTATTAGGATGGTGGCTTAGTGGTTAGCATTTTCTCCTCTCAGAGCTAAGGATTCCTGGTTCAAATCCCAATCTGGTTGGAGTTTCCATGTTGTCTGCGAGGGTTTTCTTTGGGTTCTCCAGTTTTCTTCCACAGTCCAAAAACATGGATCAAGGTCGATTGAATTCCCCAAATTTGCCCCATATAGAATGTGTTTGTCTGTGTTAGAGTGTGTGTTTGCCCGTCGACGGATTGGCGCCCTGTCCTGGGTGTATCTGCCAAGTGCCCGAAATGTTCTCCCCTGGATGGGCATGGGGAACCTCCCCGTGACCCTAGTAGAATAGAATAGAATAGAATTCAACTTTATTGTCATTGCTCAATATGAACAACGAAATGCAGTTTGCATCCATCCAGAAGTGCTTTAGCAGATATGTAAATATATACATTATAAGTGGTATGTAGAATATACAGATGTGAATGTACAGATTATAAATATGAAATGAAATATACAGCTATGATGTACAGACTAGAGGAATATACAGATGTAATGTACAGATTATAATACAGATTATACATATGAAATATACAGCTATGATATATACATCTATGATGTACAGACTAGTAGAATATACAGATGTAATGTACAGATTATAAACAAATTATAAATATGAATATACAGCTATGAACATATATATGAATAAATATATATATATATATATATATATATATATATATATATATATATATATATATATATATATATATATATATATATATATAATACTCTGAGTAGTATAGATAATAAAAATAACTAAATATTGTGGGTGTTGTATGAGTCCATATTTTATTGATGTGAGTCAATATAGTCCAGATATCAGGAGGCAGAGTTCAGGAGTTTGACAGCTGTGGGGAAAAAGCTGTTCCGGTACCTGGTGGTCTTATTCCGTAAGCTCCTGTAGCGCCTCCCAGAGGGCAGAAGAGAAAATAGTCTGTTTGCAGGGTGACTGGGTCCTTTGAGAATTTTTCCAGCCCTTTTCAGACACCGCTTTGTGTAGATGTCCTCTATGGTAGGAAGTGGTGATCTGGTGATGCGCTGGGCGGCTTTCACCACCCTCTGCAGCGCTTTCCTTTTAGTATAGGATAACGTGGAAGATGGATGGATTATTATTATTATTTAAACTCATTCATTTAACACAGTTTGACCCATTTATAATAAGATTATACACAAAAAATAAAATATATAATAAAATATATCATGCCCACAAAATGTTTTTTTGTTTACATATAATTTCATACTGAATAAAGTAAAGTAGTTTCTCTCTGTTTTTAACATGACACATCTTACATTCAACATCAATACACATCAATACACTGCTGAATTAGCATGTTTTATTTTCTAAAATTATAAAATAAAATAATAACATTGGGTGGCATGTTCTCCTCTCAGTGCTGGGGATTCCAGGCTCCATGTTCTCCCCGTGTCTGTGTGGGTTTCCTCCAGGTTGTCCTGTTTCCTCCCTCGGTCCAAACACATGGATCAAGGTGCTCTAAATTGCCCCATATAGAGTGTGTGTGTGTGTGCATGAGTGAGTGTGTGTACCCAGCGAAGGATTGGTGCCCTGTCCAGGGTGTATCTGTCCAGTGCCTGTAACGTTCTCCCCTTAATGTGTCATGGTTGGTCATGGAGGGGCGGTGCCTCCAGGGGTAGCCCCGCCCTTCATTTAGTCTACATTATGTATGCCTTGTCTCTGTCCACTATGTATGCCTCATTTAGTCTACACACCATGTATGCGTTGTCAGTGTCATGTATGCTATGTTATGGTCCCGTTTTGCGTATTGTCAGGATTTATGTTCCCGTGTTGCGTTTTGAGTATTGTCATGCTGTGTTGTGTTAGAGTATTGTTATGGTCCCATGTTATGTTTAGTCTAGTCTTATGCTTTGTTAGGGTCACGTGTTGTGTTTAGGTTACGTCATGCTTTGTCCTTGTCACCTGCTATGTGTAGTCTTAGTTTGCATTATCATGTGTTGTGTTGTGCGTCTTGCTTTGTTATTGTCACATGGTCACGGTTTGTTTTGGTCACATGGTGTGGGTTGGTCTCTGTGTTCACGCCCCTGTAATTATGCACACCTGGGTTCCTGATCACTGTTCCTTATTTAAACAGCTCACGCCCGTTACTCCTGGCTAGTTGGTCTTGGTTTGTGCACCTTCCCTAGTCACGCCTTGATCCTAGTCTCGACATGTTCCTAGTCTCCATCTGTTCTTTGTCTCGCCATGTTCCTAGTCACGCCTTGATCTACGTCCCACCTGGTTCACCTGGTATTCAGCCACACTCCTGTTCAACGCTGCGGATTGGAACGCGGCCCCGCTGACATCGGACGCCGTGACGTCAGGCCCCAGCTCCGCAGCCATGCTGTTCACCTGTCAATGTTACGTTTACCTGTGTGTGGCACTGTTTACATCTAATCCCCGCCCCGACCTTGTCGTTCCGAGTAGCGGATCCACCCACGTCTCACAACTTTGGACTTTGTGCGCTGCTCGGCCCGCATCACCTACGGCTCAAGGACCTGCGGGGGCGCCCACGCACTCCGCTTACCAGGTACCCGACCTGTCTTCCACATTGGGGATGTATGCTGATGGGGTGCCTGAAGAGCGGCGTGTTTGTTTTGTGGAGCGGCGCATGTCCCGTGGGTATTGGCCCTATGTTCCAGCAGAGAGGCCGGAGGGTCCAGCGGAGCGGCCCGAGGATCCGGTGGAGCGGCCGGAGGTCACGGTGCAACGGCCCAAGGCTCCAGTGCAGCAGCCCGAGGCTCCGGTGGAGCGGCCCGAGGCTCCGGTGGAGCGGCCCGAGGCACCGGTGGAGCGGCCCGAGGTCCCAGTGCAACGGCCCGAGGTTGGGCCTGAAGGGACCCCTGCGTAGCTGTCACGTCCTGAGGTGACCTCGTCTGCACCTCTGTCGCGCCCGGAGGTGGTCTCGTTACCTCGGCACCTGGATTTGGGCCCCACGGACTTCTAAGCGTCTTGGGACTGTCAGCACGCACCTCGGCCCACCTTATACACCCCAGGTACTGTCTGTCAGCCCACAGGGTCCGGGGCCCCCTAGTGCTCTATCCCTGAGCATTTCCTCGGCAGGCTCCCCTACAAGACTTTTTAGGGTGCCAGGAGGCACCCGTTGAGGGGGGGGTATCTGTCATGGTCGGTCATGGAGGGGCGGTGCCTCCAGGGGTAGCCCCACCCCTCATTTAGTCTACATTATGTATGCCTTGTCTCTGTCCACTATGTATGCCTTATTTAGTCTACACACCATGTATGCATTGGCAGTGTCATGTATGCTATGTTATGGTCCCGTTTTGCGTATTGTCAGGATTTATGTTCCCGTGTTGCGTTTTGAGTATTGTCATGCTGTGTTGTGTTAGAGTATTGTTATGGTCCCATGTTATGTTTAGTCTAGTCTTATGTTTTGTTAGGGTCACGTGTTGTGTTTAGGTTACATCATGCTTTGTCCTTGTCACCTGCTATGTGTAGTCTTAGTTTGCATTATCATGTGTTGTGTTGTGCGTCTTGCTCTGTTATTGTCACATGGTCACGGTTTGTTTTGGTCACATGGTGTGGGTTGGTCTCTGTGTTCACGCCCCTGTAATTATGCACACCTGGGTTCCTGATCACTGTTCCTTATTTAAACAGCTCACGCCCGTTACTCCTGGCTAGTTGGTCTTGGTTTGTGCACCTTCCCTAGTCACGCCTTGATCCTAGTCTCGCCATGTTCCTAGTCTCGATCTGTTCTTTGTCTCGCCATGTTCCTAGTCACGCCTTGGTCTTAGTCTCGCCCTGTTCCTAGTCTCGTCCTGTTCTCGCTTCGTCCTGGTCACCACGCCCTGTTCTTGTGCTGCACTCCGTCCTGGTCTCGTCTCGTCCTGTGGCACATCGTCTCCGTTTGGTCCTGTGTTCATGCCTCTGTTCTAGTTTCTACGTCCCGCCTGGTTCACCTGGTATTCAGCCACACTCCACCCTGTTCAACGCTGCGGATTGGAACGCGGCCCCGCTGACGTCGGACGCCGTGACGTCAGGCCCCAGCTCTGCAGCCATGCTGTTCACCTGTCAATGTTACGTTTACCTGTGTGTGGCAGAATAAACACTGTTTACATCTAATCCCCGCCCCGACCTTGTCGTTCCGAGTAGCGGATCCACCCACGTCTCACGGTTTCCAGGGGTAAACCGTAACATAATGGACATGGGGAACCATCTGCGACCCTAATAGAAGATTAAGTGGAAGATAATGGATGGATAATAAAGTATAAAAGTAGTTTATATAAAATATATTAAATGTTAAACTGTACATTTCTTCCTGCAGCTGTTCTCTAATGTAACTGAGGAAAGAAAACATCTGTAAATTAATAGAACAATAAGCTTCAGCTGAACCAGTCACATGATCTGATTAAGGTGGAACTGCTGAGATCCTGTTGAACCTGCACTCACCTGTCCAATCTACAGGATTAATATCTGATTAACAAACAGAGAAGCATCAGACTGTAATCCATCAGATTAAAATCCCAGCTCATTTATTTTAGAGAATCATTATTCGTGTGAGAAGAGGAGAGATCTAGAGGAACTAAATAAGTTCCTGAATCAGTAACCAAAAATATGGCATTTATGGTTCTTTAATGGTGTAAGAACCTGATGACATCATCAGATGGAAAATGAGATCACTGATATGTGTGTTCATCATTAATGAGAAAGAAAACTAAAGATGGATTTGAATGTGATTCAGTTTGATTGACAGATGGAGGAAGGTGGAGGATTGAAGTGATCTGTAGGTTTGATGATGTCACAGATTAATGATTCAACTCTGAACTGAGCTGCTGATCAGAATGTTTGTTTCAGTCTCATATTCTCACTTCAACATCAGGATTAATAAAAGAATGGTTCAGCCTCCAGTTTCTCCAGTTTACAGATTGGATCTCTGAGCTTCTGCACTCCTGCTCCTCCTGGTCTGATGTATGTCAGATAAAGTTCTCTGAGGTTTGATGAAGGATTGGCTTTGAGAGCTTCAGCCAGATCTGAACAACCTTTATCTGTAATCTTACAATATTTCATCCTGCAGAGAGAAAAAGTCTGATATGAAACTAAAACTGTAAGAGATTTAAATCTGAAACTCTGCTGTTAGAAGAAAAGATCATAAAGATGAAGCTTCATCACAAACAAACGATTCATCAGTGATTCAGCTCTGAAGCAGACGATTCATCAGTGATTCAGCTCTGAAGCAGACCCCCACCTTCAAAATTACCTCCAACAGAACCCCCCACCTTCATCCTTCATCACCTTCAACAGACCCCTGACCTTCCACCTCCATCACCTCAAACAGACCCCTCCAACGTCAACCTCCATCACCTCCTACAGACCACACCACCATTATCCTCCATCACTTCCAACAGAACCCCAACATTCAACCTCCATCACTTCCAACAGACCCCTGACCTTCAATCTCCATCACCTCCCAACAGATCTCACAACTTTAACCTCCATCAACTCCAACAGACACTCCGACCTTCAACCTCAATTAACTCCAACATAACCCCACACCTTCAACCTCCATCACTTCCAACAGAACCCCACACCTTCAACATCCATTACCTCCAAAAGACCTCCCCACCTTCAACCTCCATCACCTCCAACAGACCCCTCCAACGTCAACCTCCATCACCTCCAACAGAACCCCAACTTCAATCTCCATCACCTCCAAAAGACCCCTCCAACTTCAACCTCCAACACCTCCAACAGACCGCCCACTTTCAACCACCATCACCTCCAACAGACAACCCCACCTTCAACCTCAATTAACTCCAACATAAAACCCCCACCTTCAACCTCCATTACCTCTCAACAGACCCCTCACATTCAACCTCCATCACCTCCAATAGACCCCCCACCTTAAACGTCCATCACCTCCAACAGAAGAACCCACCTTCAACCTCCATCACCTCCCAACAGACCCCCACCTTCAACCTCCATCACTTCCAACAGAACCCCACACCTTCAACATCCATCACCTCCAAAAGACCTCCCCATCTTCAACCTCCATCACTTCCAACAGAACCCCCAACTTCAATCTCCATCACCTCCAAAAGACCCCTCCAACTTCAACCTCCATCACCTCCAACAGACCCCTCCAACGTCAACCTTCATCACCTCCGACAGACCACACTACCTTTATCCTCCATCAGTTCCAACAGAACCCCCACCTTCAACCTCTATCACTTCCAACAGACCCATGACCTTCAACCTCCATCACTTCCCAAAAGACCCCTCCACCTTCAACCACCATCACCTCCAACAGATAACCCCACCTTCGACCTCAATTAACTCCAACATAAAACCCCCACCTTCAACCTCCATCACCTCTCAACAGACCCCTCACATTCAACCTCCATCACCTCCAATAGACCCCCCACCTTAAACGTCCATCACCTCCAACAGAAGAACCCACCTTCAACCTCCATCACTTCCAACAGAACCCCACACCTTCAACATCCATCACCTCCAAAAGACCTCCCCACCTTCAACCTCCATCACTTCCAACAGAACCCCCAACTTCAATCTCCATCACCTTCAAAAGACCCCTCCAACTTCAACCTCCATCACCTCCAACGTCAACCTTCATCACCTCCAACAGAACCCCCCACCTTCAACCTCCATCACCTCCAACAGACAACCCCACCTTCAACCTCAATTAACTCCAACATAAAACCCCCACCTTCAATCTCCATCAACACCCAACAGACCCCTCCAACTTCAAGAATCCATCAATTACAACAGAACCCCCCAAATTCAACCTCCATCACCTCCAAAAGAACTCCCCAAATTCAACCTCCATCACCTCCAAGAGACCCCTCAGCTTCAACCTTCATCACCTACAACAGAACCCCCCTTTATCCTCCATCACTTCCAACAGAACCCCCACCTTCAACCTACTTCACTTCCACCAGACCCCTCCACCCTCAACCTCCATCACCTGGAACAGACCCCCCGACCTTCATCCACCATCACTTCTAACAGACCACCCAACTTCAACCTCCATTACCTCTCAACAGACCCCACCTCCAACCTCCATCACCTCTCAACAGACCCCCACCTTCATTCTCCATCACCCAACAGACCCCTCACCTTTAACCTCCATCACCTCTAACAGACCCCCACCTTCAACCTCCATCACCTCAAACAGACCCCCGACCCTCAAACTCCATCACCACCCAATAGAACCCCCACCTTTAACCTCCATCAACACCCAAAAGAACTCCCACCGTCAACCTCCATCACCTCCAATAGACCCCCAAAATTCTACCTCCATCAACACCCAACAGAAGCCCCATCTTCAACCTCCACCACCACCCAACAGACCCCAAACTTCAACCTCCATCACCACCCAACAGAATCCCAACGTCAACCTTTATCACCTCCAACAGACCCCCACTTTCAACCTCCATAAACTCCCAACAGACCCCCCCACCTTCAACCTCCATCACCTCTAACAGACCCCCACCTTCAACCTCCATCACCTCCAACAAACCCCCCACATACAACTACCATAACCTCTAACAGAACCCCCCACCTTTAACCTCCATAAACTACCAACAGCCCCCCACTTTCAAACTCCATCTACTCCCAACATGACCCCCCTAAACTTCATCCTCCATCACTTCCTACATACCCCAACCCTCAACCTCCATCACCACCCAACAGAACCCCCACCGTCAACCTCCATCACCTCCAACAGACCCCTGAACTTCAACCTCCATGAACTACCAACAGACCCCCACCTTCAACCTCCATCACCTCCAACAGACCCCCACCTTCAACCTCCATCAACTACTAACAGACCCCCAAACTTCAACCTCCATCACCTCCAACAAAACCCCCACCTTTAACCTTCATCACCTCCTACAGACCCCTGACCTTCATCCTCCATCACTTCCAACAGACCCCCGACCTTCAACTTCCATCACCTCCAACAGACCCCCACCTTTAACCTCCATCAACTACTAACAGACCCCCAACCTTCAACCTCCATTAGTCCTCCCCACATTCAACTACTATCACATCCAACAGAACCCCCACCTTCAACCTTCATCACCTCCAACAGAACCCCCACCTTCAACCTTCATCACCTCCTACAGACCCCTGACCTTCATCCTCCATCACTTCCAACAGAACCCCCACCTTTAACCTCCATCACCTTCAACAGACCCCCGAATTTCAACCTCCATGAACTCCCAACAGACCCCTCCACCTTCAACCTTCAGCACCTCCAACAGACCCCCACATTCAACCTCCATCAACTCCAACATACCCCTCCACTTTCAACCTCCATCAACACCCAACAGACCCCCACCTTCAACCTCCATCACCTCCAACAGAACCCCCACCTTCAACCTCCATCACCTCCAACAGACCCCCACCTTCAACCTCCATTACCTCCCAACAGACTCCCCACCTTCAACCTCCATTACCTCCAACAGACCCCAACCTTCAACCTCCATTACCTCCAACAGTCCTCCCCACATTCAACTACTATCGCCTCCAACAGAACCCCCACCTTCAACCTCCATCACTTCCAACAGAACCCCCACCTTTAACCTCCATCACCACCCAACGGAACCCCCACCGTCAACCTTCATCACCTCCAACAGACCCCCTACCTTCAACCTCCAACACTTCCAACAGACCCCCACCTTCAACCTCCATCACCTCCAACAGACCCCTGACCTTCAACCTCCATCACCTCCCAACAGAGCCCCCCTTCAACCTTCATTACAGAATTTTTTTTTTTTTAAGTTTGATGTTTATTTTTTATCTTGTCCACAATCAGAACAAAGAAGGACTTTAATAATAAACAAATGAAACTTAATTTACAACAATATAATTTCAGGTACCAACAAATTACCTTTTAGTAATTTCCTCATTAACAAAATAAATCAACCCCTTAATCACACATTATTAGTTATTAGTACAACTCCCTTTGGCAGTAATAATGTCCTTCAGACGTGAAACATAGCTTGACACCAGTTTCTTGCAGCAATCTAAAGGTATCTTAGTCCATTCCTCATGAGCAAAGCCCTCTAGTTCATTGACGTTCTTGGGCTTGTGTCCTGCAACTGCCTTCTTCAAGTCCCACCAGAGATGGTCTATGGAATTTAAGTCAGGTGATTGTGATGGCCACTCCAGAATCTTTCAAGCCTTTTTCTGTAACAAGGTCCTGGTTGAATTTGAGGTATGCTTGGGATCGTTGTGTTGTTGGAAGGTCCAACATCTCCCAAGCTTCAGCTTTGTCACTGACTGACCTTGCACACAGTGTAGATTCCCTGTACCAGAAGAAGCGAAACAGCCCTAGAACATGACTGAACCACCACCATGCTTCACAGTAGGCAAGGTATTCTTTTCTTTTAGGCCACATTCTTTCTCCTCCAAAAAGTTTCAGTTTTGTTTTGTCACTCCAAGGAACAGTGTCCCAAGACCTGTGTGGTCTGTCCACATGGTTTTTGACATACTGGAGTCGACTCTTCTTGGGCTTTGGAGTCAGCAGGTGGGTGCGTCTGGGAGTTCTGGTACGGAGGTCTTCATCTCACAGTGTGTGCTTTTTCTGACAAGTCCTGTCACAGTGTCTCAGGTGTCAGCTGGGGATTTTTGTCCACCTTTCATTTTAGGTAACGGACAGCAACGTCTTTCCCAGGGTGCGTTTGCACTGTGCCTTTAGATTTAAACTTTTGAATTATGCATCCAGTTGTGTCTTTTGCAATGGTCAATGTCTTTCCTATCTTTTTATATCTGCATCCTGCATATGAACAGATATGACCTCCTCTCTTGAATTCTTTGACCATTCCCTGGACTTTTAAATCTACTTAATCGCTGCTCATTATGGCTCTGTTCACATCTGCAGCTGCTTTCAATGCCTGACTGAAGACACCTGATTGAGACCTCTGTTGTGGAAAATGGTCATTTTTAAGGGGATCATTTTGTCACTGAAGAAATCACAAAAAGGATTTTTGTTTATATACTTGTAATGGGACGACCAGCCACTAGGAGTAGACGGCGAAGTACTGGTAGAGGGCGGCGTACTTGTGGGAGAACTACAACTCCCAGAAGGCGTCACGGCAATCAACAGCAACAAGACGCACCTGCTGGCGCACCTATTTAAACAACGCGACAAGCCTCGTGCTTTGTCGCACTGTAACCTGACACTTTCCGCCACGTGACACTGTGACCAAATTTTGCTATTGTGAATGATTATGTGTAGTGATGGCAAAACGAAGCTTCATGAACCAATGGGGCTTTCCAGTCCAAAGATTCGCAAAAAGGTGCATTACTCGAAGCCTCATGAACTGTTCTCACTAGTGACACCTGCTGTTAAAAGAGAAATATGACAATCTATAGTAATCTGTGTAATTGAATGTCTATATATGAAATCAACCATCTTTGCCACTTTGTATCAATGAAAAAGTTTTTTTTGCTAGGAAATTTTAATAGGTATTAAGTGAAGATAAACACTTAAAATAAATACAACAATGATGACACTGACACTGAATGTTAATGTGCTTATTAAACTATGAGTGCGTTATGAATTGGTATGAATTGGTTAGGGTGTTGGGCTATCAATCTGAAGGTTGTGGGTTCAAATCCCAGGTCCACTGAAGTTACCAGTGTGGGTCCTTGAGCAAGACCCTTAACCCTCATTGCTCCAGTAATAAAAGCGTCTGCTAAATGACCCAATTTATTATTATTTTATTATGAATGATGTGTTTATTGAACTTTAAGTGAATAACAGTAAACTATGACAAAGAAGTATGGAGAAGGGACAAATTGAACTTTTTGATTTTTATTAAAAAACATAAGCTTTTTAACAGTGTTGCGGTTTAGGAGATTCCTTTTTTTGGATACAATCTCCCCGGCCTCAGACTACACCCTTTAACATGGCACTGAGGAGGCTGGAATGCATATATATATATATATATATATATATATATATATATATATATATATATATATATATATATATATATATATATACACTCACCGGCCACTTTATTAGGTACACCATTCTAGTAACGGGTTGGACCCCCATTTGCCTTCCGAACTGCCTCAATTCTTCGTGGCATAGATTCAACAAGGTGCTGGAAGCATTCCTCAGAGAGTTTGGTCCATATTGACATGATGGCATCACACAGTTGTCGCAGATTTGTCGGCTGCACATCCATGATGCGAATCCCCCGTTCCATCACATCCCAAAGATGCTCTATTGGATTGAGATCTGGTGACTGTGGAGGCCATTTGAGTACAGTGAACTCATTGTCATGTTCAAGAAACCAGTCTGAGATGATTTCAGCTTTTTGACATGGCGCATTATCCTGCTGAAAGTAGCCATCAGATGTTGGGTACATTGTGGTCATAAAGGGATGGACATGGTCAGCAACAATACTCAGGTAGGCTGTGGCGTTGCAACGATGCTCAATTGGTACCAAGGGGCCCAAAGAGTGCCAAGAAAATATTCCCCACACCATGACACCACCACCACCAGCCTGAACCGTTGATACAAGGCAGGATGGATCCATGCTTTCATGTTGTTGACGCCAAATTCTGACCCTACCATCCGAATGTCGCAGCAGAAATTGAGACTCATCAGACCAGGCAATGTTTTTCCAATCTTCTATTGTCCAATTTCGATGAGCTTGTGCAAATTGTAGCCTCTGTTTCCTGTTCTTAGCTGAAAGGAGTTGCACCCGGTGTGGTCTTCTGCTGCTGTAGCCCATCTGCCTCAAAGTTCGACGTACTGTGCGTTCAGAGATGCTCTTCTGCCTACCTTGGTTGTAACGGGTGGCTATTTGAGTCACTGTTGCCTTTCTATCAGCTCGAACCAGTCTGGCAATTCTCCTCTGACCTCTGGCATCAACAAGGCATTTCCGCCCACAGAACTGCCGCTCACTGGATGTTTTTTCTTTTTCGGACCATTTTCTGTAAACCCTAGAGATGGTTGTGCGTGAAAATCCCAGTAGATCAGCAGTTTCTGAAATACTCAGACCAGCCCTTCTGGCACCAACAACCATGCCACGTTCAAAGGCACTCAAATCACCTTTCTTCCCCATACTGATGCTCGGTTTGAACTGCAGGAGATTGTCTTGACCATGTCTACATGCCTAAATGCACTGAGTTGCCGCCATGTAATTGGCTGATTAGAAATTAAGTGTTAACCAGCAGTTGGACAGGTGTACCTAATAAAGTGGCCGGTGAGTGTATATTTAAATATATATATATATATATATATATATATATATATATATATATATATATATATATATATATATATAAATAATGTGATATCAATCATATACTAGTCAACTAACTAGTCAACTAAAGTCTAACCTAATAATAGAAATATTAGATATAATTATATTAATAACTGATAATTTTACTATAATAATTATAATTATATTGATATGATTTTTTTTACGTCCAATACGCGCCTCGAAACGGGGCTTCATTTGACACGCCCCTTTTTGCTCGACACAGGCTCCAAAGCCTCGCTTCAAATGTCACATCACTAATTATGTGCCTTTGAACTCTGTCCTATCTGGTCCAGTCAGCCAGAGCACTCTGACTCTGGGGTGGTCTGGTGTATTCACCTCTTTATGCTGCTAGAGTCTCTGAGCAGACACTGGGGCAAACTAGCTCCAGCAGACAGAGACAGCGCGTGGTGGTGGGCGTGTCGCTGGCCAGACAGTCGCCAGCACTCTCTGCGTTGAGACCGAGAATCAGCGCAGACGGAGAATGTGTGTGTGTGCGTACCGAAGCGCAACACTTTAGTTTTTGTCACGCATATTGGTGTGGTTAAAGTCTGCGAACACGCGTTGGATGTTTTGTATTGCATGGGGTTCCGAGCTTTCCAGAAGTTGTGATTAGTGCACGTGCGTGCAGACATTGTACATTACGCGCGCACCTTTATGTTCGCAGTAATTGTAGATCAGGCATCAAGCTTATCAGTTCTTAGCATAAACGATTTGTGTTGAAGCGCGCTCCGTCCTAGGTTTTGTTTTATTAAAATTTCTTTGCTTTCCCAGCTGCCGAGATTTCGGTAGGCTCCTTAGTTGACTTATAATACCGCTGTTTTAGCGTGATCTATTTTTTACCGCTACTGTGCCTTCAGCATTCCTTTGGAGTCTGGTGCGTCAATGTTTCAAGGCTCATGTGGTACAACGGTGACACTCTCGGTCACCGTGTCGCACGTCCTGAGTTCGATCCCCGTGAAGTACAGTTTGCATAAACAGTCCCTATTATATTACACATATTTATTTGCTCTTATTTTTTTCCACCTTTGTTTATTATTTTCCGGGCACCTGGTAATAATCAACCAAGGGCCTCCCACTACGTCCGTGAATTGCTTCCTCCTATCCCATCACCCTAACAATACTACAAAGAATATTGTTGCAATTTAAGTTGCATTTGTTTATTATTATTATTAAAGTGCTTCTTTGTCCTGATTGTGAACAAGATAAAAAATAAACGTCAAACTTGTTAAAACACTTTACTGTATAATTTACTTGAATTTACTTGAATAATTTGGAACATAACTGTATATGTGTCAGGTGTATTGATAGAACCGTCCTGTCCCTTCTCCGCTCACTCAAAAATACGTCGTGATCACAAGATAATAGGATATGTTATCTCGTGATAAAAACTTTAAAATAATGTATAACACATGTCCTTTCTATAACATTTGTATAACTCCAGAACTAACGCACATGTTTTGCTGGGATTCATGGTGATTTATAAATGATCATAAATTGCGCCAAAACTCAAACCCTTTCCTGAAGCAGCGAGGCTTCACACAGCAAAGGAGCAAGAC
This sequence comes from Corydoras sp. C115, assembly GCA_019802505.1. Taxonomy (NCBI): domain Eukaryota; kingdom Metazoa; phylum Chordata; class Actinopteri; order Siluriformes; family Callichthyidae; genus Corydoras; species Corydoras sp. C115. The sequence goes on from JAFMOC010000711.1 coordinate 19,627, forward strand.
GCTCGCTTCCTGTCTCGTGAGAACCTGAGTTCGGCTGGCTGTTGACCTGCATTAACGTTTCAGCTAAAAAAAACAACACGTAGTGAGAACAGTACAGTATTCAAACCTCAGAAATACAAGTTCCAGCCCGAGGAGCAACATTAAACTTCAGCTTGTATTTCTGAGATTTGAATGATTTTTAAAATCTTTTTTTTAACCTGAAAATTGTGAGTTGTAATTTTAAAATGTTTTTAACTGGAAATTAAAAAAAATTAAAATCTAATTAATAAATTACGCCTGTAAATATTTTAATTAAACTAAATTCAGATTTAAATCCTCATGTCAGTGTTAGAGCTCCACAGTGCAGAGTGTGATTGGTTTGTTGTGATTGGTTTTGTGAATGTGATTGGTTGTGTTGTAATTTGGTAGAAATCCAATCTGACTTTTACTCAGAACGTTGTGTTCTGTAAAGAAGTTTAAAATCCTGAGTTTTTCTCATGCACACATACACTCTCTCTCACATAGATTCATTTCTCTCACTGTTACAATCATGCTCACACACACAAACACTCTCTCCCTCATACACCCACATCAGTATATATGCACGGCACACACACTCACATCGACACACATACACACACACACACACTCTAAAGTGTAAATTTGTGTTTTCGCATGTGTGTTTGCGTGTTTGTGCCCGTGCATATATACTGATGTGTGTGTAGGAGAGAGCGAGTGTTATGTATGTGTTTCTGTGTGTGAGAAAGAGTGTGTGTGTGTATGTTTGCGTGTGTGTATGTGTGTTGTTACCTCAGTATGTTCAGTTTACACTCTGGTTGTTTCAGTGCATCACAGAGATACTTCACTCCTGAATCCTCCAGTTCATTTCCACTCAGTTCCAGTTCTATCAGACTGCAGGAACCAGAACTGAGAACTGAAGATAGAACTGAACAACTTTTACCTGATAGAGAACAATCACTCAACCTGAGAGAGAAATAATGATACATCAGAACTACAACATCACACACACACACATACAAACTGCCTCGCTCTCTCTCTCTCTCTCTCTCTCTCTCACACACACACACACACACACACACACACACACTCAATAACACACACTTATTCTCTCACACACACACTCACACACACACAAACACTCAAGAACGAACACTCAACCTGAGAGAGAAATAATGATACATCAGAACTACAACATTACACTCACACACACACACACACAGACACACACAGACACACATATACAAACTGTCTCTCTCTCTCTCTCTCACACACACACTCAATAACGCACACTTACTCTCTCACACACACTCACACACACACATACACACACACACTCAATAACGCACACTTACTCTCTCACACACACTCACACACACACAAACACTCAAGAACAAACACTCAACCTGAGAGAGAAATAATGATACATCAGAACTACAATATTACACACACACACACACACACACACACACACACACACACAGACACACACACACACACACACACATATACAAACTGTCTCTCTCTCTCTCTCACACACACACACACACACACTCAATAATGCACACTTACTCTCTCACACACACTCACACATATACACACACACACACACTCAATAACGCACACTTACTCGCTCACACACAACTATATATACAAATTACACTTTGAAAATCGCTAAAATAGAATATATTATAATATTGTAGTGTAATTAATAACTGTGTTTGTAACATGTTTACTCTCTGTCCCTCATTTGTTAACAGGTGTGTGTGTGTGTGTGTGTGTGTGTGTGTGTGTGAATGTGTGTAGAGGGCTGCTCTATCTACCTGTGGAGATAAAGTGGTGGATGATGTAATTAAATTTGGGATGAATTGGGAGCGGATGTGCTGGTATCTGGTACACTGAGTGAGGAGGTGCAGCTCCGTCTCTACTGTGCTGAGAGGGCAGTGCTGACACAGTCTCTCCTCTCGGGGGAACCAGGACCGGGTGTGGCACCCCGTTTCTATGGTGAGGTCATGTGTGCTCAGTCTGTACCTCATTAAAGTGTTTCTTAATTTAGGCTGCACTGTAGTTTAGGTTTAGGATTAAATTACACTGCAGTTTAGTCTGGAGTTTAGTTTCAGTCTCTAACATGGAGAACGATTCATTAATGTAGATGTTGAATAGTGTTGCACTTAGATAGCAGCGCTGTCTTACTCCACACTCCTGTCAGATCAGATCTGTTCTCTTATTAATAATTCAGATTCTGCACTGGTTTGCAGTGTACATAGATTTGATGACATCATAGGTTTCAGTCTCTGCACCACTTTCCAACAGTTCCATCAGTAATGTTTAATTGAGTTTTATTTGCAGTTTTGTTAAACTTTTTGATGAATACAGTATTTTGAGGGGTTAAGAGTTTTAACAGCAAATGCACTGAGAGAGATGGGATCTAAACCTGCGATTATATAATCTACTGTTCTATAACCATGAGGCGAGCAGAACGTGCACCTTCCTAAAGAGACCCCTTGTGTTTTACTTGTAACGATATACAGATCTAAACTTCAACAGAGCTGTAGGAGGTCTTTAAGGTTTTTGTTTATAGTTTGGTCAATAATTGTGTTTCACGCTTTGATACGAATGTGAAGCTCTCAGAGGTGTGTGTTATTGTCAATAATGTCACGGCTGGACAAACGGCTCAGCCAATCAGATTTGAGGACCGTAACTAGCTATTTTATAATTCATATCATTGAAGAAAGTATTGTGAACTTGATCTCTCTCTGAAACTTAAGAAATGTTAAATCTGTGAACATATGCTCTTTACAGAAAGATACACATCTGAAAAAGTTTAGCTTACTGAAATTCAAAATAAAATAAATGATCAGCCCTGCAGGTTCCAGCTCAGTCTGGAACGTTTCAATTTAAAGTGGAACCCCAAACGGGCCTATTCATGTTCCATACATACACATATTCTATATGCATTTAACTACAAAAGAAATAAAAAACAGAAAACTATATGTCTGGAAACTATCCATCATCATCTAATCTGATGTTCTAGATGTTAGACCCTAGTAGAGGATTATGCAGAAGATAATGAATAAATGTTTCAGTTATTTGAAGTTCTTTATGGTTCCACCTTCAGCTGACTTTTTTTTCTGCTGGCTCAGCTCTTTTGTTTTTATTGATGGCTTATTTCATTCATTTGATTCTGATCATGTTTATTTATCACCAAATGATTTCAGATCTCTGTGTTTTAGTTCATATCATCAGTCTGTATGATCTCATGTCTCTGTGCTTCTGATCTTTTATTATAGATTTTTTATAATCTATATCACTCTGATGAATCAGAAAATCAGATTTGATCTATTTTATATTAAATTTTATTAGTGATTTTAATAAAACATTTAAATACTTACACAGCTTTTTTTGTTGATATGATCACCAGCTGTAGTCTCTCCAGAGCTTCATGTGATGGTATGTATTTACTCAGTTTAAACTCCTCCATCTCCTCTTTAGAGTTACATAAAGCGACTGACAGAGCCGCCCACTGAGGTGGAGAGAGACTGACTCCATCCAGACGATTATAATCATGTTGTCCTCCTTTCACGTAAGTCAGAACTTGTGTCACTAAAGAGAAGTAAAAACTCAACTATACAATGAACCAAAAAACACAACATAACACTTACACAAAAAAAAAATCAGTCATTTAATTGAAGTAAATCAGTGTTCAGGACAAATATCTACTTTAATTTACAGACTGTAGATTCTAATTCTGAATAAAGATGGATTCAAATGACAGAATCATATGTTTATAAATGACACTGATTCTGGGATGTGAGCCAGAAACATCCAGAAAGAAAACAACATCATCAATAGATCCATCACCTGGGCCTTCATTGAAGCGCTGTCTGAATGAATTCACCATCGCCCAACAACTGTGTTTTAATGATTTTAAAATATGAGCCTGTGAAATCACCCCCCCCCCCCCCCCCCTCCACCATTACAATCCATCCATTAATCCTGTACTAGGGTCACGGGAAGAAGGGGGGAGGTGTCAGGTTGGGAGGGTTGGGCCCCTCCTCCCTGCCACCCGTGTTTTCGGGTTTTGGCCGTTTCGGGCTTCCGTAGGTAGGACCCACCCCCTTGGGCAGAGATTGGGTCCTACCTAATCACGTGCGACCTACTGGCGGCATTTAAGGTATCTCTGCTGAGCTGCCAGTAGGTCAGCATTGTAATGCACTGTAGTAAGTGTATTGTCACGTCGGGTGTTCGTGTGGTGTTTGGTTTATGTTCTTTCGGCTTCCTGCAGCTTTTCCGCGGTTGCATTATCACCACGTATTTTCTGTACGAGTCATCGTGTCCGCAGCGGCGTTCCCGCTGCACCGATTCCTCTATGTGTATCGAGCTCTCGGCTCTTTCTAGCGGCGTTCCCGCGATCTGCCATTAAAGGGCTTTTTTGTGTTTGTATACCTGGTCGCCTGGCTCTGTGATTCTCCATCACGCCGCGCTACACCGCCATTTTCCGGGCAGCGCGCCCCGTCGTAACAGAATGCTGACCTCACCCAACCGTAGCAGAGTCCAGGATTTCTCCTCCGGGTAAGCGAACTCATTTATTATATTTCTGTTCGACCGCGTTTAGCCGCGCTCCCCGGCTTTCGTCCCGGGTTTATTATTTATAAGCGCTAGCATCGTTAGCTTCGGTGCTAACCGCGTTCAGTCGCGTTTCCCGGCTTTCGTCCCGGGTCTGTTTTGTTTTGTTTATTAGCGCGAGCCGCGTTAGCGCCGTGCTAACCGCGTTGTAGTCGCGTTTCCCGGCTTTCATCCCGGGGTTTGTTTTCCACTATCGGCAGCTGCGTTAGCTTCGGCGCTAACCGCGATTAGCCACAGCTTCGCGACCTTAGCTCCGGCGCTGGCTCGCTTCGGTAGTGCTTGTTCTGCGGCAGCATTTCGGCTATTTGAATTGGCGTTAGCCACGCCGGTAGTCGCGTTTTTTCGCTGCCGCATTTGGCTATTTAAATTGGCATTAGCACCGCCATTAGCCGATTCCTCCAGCTGCAGCACCAGCTCTCGTATTTCGGCGTTAGCACTGCCACTAGTGGAGTCCCCGGCTGCAGCATTTAGGCTTATTTAACCCGGCACTAGCCATGCCATCACCCACCCCTACTGTAGCGATCGGCTTCCTTAGCTTGGCGCCGGCCACGCCGATTAACAATCGCTGCAGTACTCGCTCCCCGGAGGTTGGAGCGAGGAGGGTTATTGATCGGGTCCCAGGATATGGGGAGATTATCCTCCCTCTCTCGGCTTCGATCAAGCTCCCGGCACCCTGCGACGGGGTGACGTTAAAGCCACTTCCGTATATTATTGGCTGTCGCAGGGTGTTTGACATGGTCACCAGTCGGGAGCTTTCGGACCGAGAGAGGGTGTTGTTTTACCTCTCCTGTCTCCTGGGACCTGCGCTGAGGTGGGCTGAGGGTCTCGTGGCCACCGGGGACATTTGTCTCACCTCAGCAAGCCGTTTCGAGTCGGCATTCTTAGCCCGGTTCGCTCCGGGTTCAGATGCCGGCTCCGTGGGTGTGCACCTGGACGCGGTGAAGAGGCAGCTTCACCGCGGACGGACCGGGAGTCCGGCGCGTGAGTCGATGCGCGAGCATCCGCGCTCCTCCGCGCGTCTCCCGCCGTGGGAGGTTCCCGGCCCCAGGGTTCACCCACTTAGCGAGTTCGTTCTCGCCGTTCGGGATTCGTCGCACGCCCCTCCGTGCGAGTCTCTGGACTCCACGGATGACCCTTTCTGGGAACTAGGGCTGACCGCTAGGGTCCCGTCTCCCGATCCTCCGTCGGAGCCTTTCTCCACAGAGGATCCGCTCGGCGAGTTCTTCCGGGCTTCGCGGATCCCGTCTTCGGCCCCTCCGTTGGACCCTTTTTCCACGGAGGACCCGTTCGACTCGCGTCTCCCGCCGTGGGAGATTCCCTGCCCCAGGGTTCACCCACTAAGCGAGTTTTTTCGCGCCGCCAGGGAGTCGTCGCGCACTCCTCCGTCTTTGGACTCCACGGAGGACCCCTTCGACGATCTGGGGTTGGCTGCGCAGGTTCCGTCTCCCGGTCCTCCGTCGGAGACTTTCTCCACGGAGGATCCGCTCGGCGAGTTCTTCAGGGTCTCGCGGACTCCGTCGTCGGTCCCTCCTTTGGACCCTTTCTTCGCGGAGGATCCGTTCTTCGAGTGCTCTCGCTGACCGATCCGCGTTGCACGCCCCTCCGTGCGAGCCTCGCTACTCCATTGAGCCCCCGTGCAGTAAGTTCGCTCCCATGGGTTTGGCCTCGCGCAGCGATTCGTCGCGTGCCTCGCGCTGTGTCGTCCCGTTGTGCGCGCCGCGCTGGGACGCCACGCACTGCATCTGGCACCGTGCCGCGCAGCGCCGCACCCCGCGCCGTTGCACCTCACGCTGCGCCTGGGATTCCACGCACCGCATCTGACACCGTGCCGCGCAGCGCCGCACCCCGCGCCGTTGCACCTCACGCTGCGCCGCCTCGTGCTGCGCCGTCTTGCGCTGCCCCTCGCGCCTCGCGCTGCGTTCGCGTTCCTCCGTGCGAGTCTCCTATCTCCACGGAGGACGCGTTCAGCGAGTTCCCCTTCACTACTCGGGATCTGCCTCTATCCGCACCACACGCAGTGCCGCCTCTCGCCGCACCCCGCGCCGTGCCGCCTCTCGCCGCACCCCGCGCCGTGCCGCCTCTTGCCGCACCACGCGCCGTGCCGCCTCTCGCCGCACCTCGTGCCGTGTCGTCTCTCGCCGCAACACGCGCCGTGCCGCCTCTCGCCGCACCCCGCGCCGCCTCTCGCCGCACCCCGCGCCGTGCCGTCTCACGCCGCACCGCCTCTCGCCGCACCCCGCGCCGTGCCGCCTTTCGCCGCACCCCTCGCCGTGCCGCCTCTCGCCGCACCATGCGCCGTGGCGCCTAGTAAGGCACTTTGTGTGGTTGCGTCTCTCGACGCGTTGGATGAGGCTTCCCCTCAACGCGTGTTCTCTCGCGGTTCTCCCCCCGATTCTCTCCGCGTTGACCTTCAAAGCCCTCCGTACGTCGCTCCCCGCGATTCCGCTCGCGGCTCCTCTCGCACGGTCCCTCGTGCTGCGTCTCCCGACGTTCCTGTGGAGACTTCACCTCTCCCCGTCTCTCCTCGTGGTGTTTCTCGAGGTCCTCCTCCATGCGTGTTACCTCGCGGTGTTCCCCGCGGTTCCTCTCGCGTGGCCCCTCGCATAGCCCCTCGCAGCCCTCAGCTTTGTGTTTCCAGGTGGCAGAAAGAGGGGAGACTGGGAGTCATGGCATGGCGCTCGGCGCATTCCCCAGAGGGCAGTCCAGTGGTCGGGTGAGGAAGCAGTGGAGTCCTGTGGTCTCCGCACAGGATCGAGTGACCTCTGCTTCTATCGATATGACCAACGCGCTGGACTATGTGCCCCGTAAAGAGGACACTTGGCCACCTGCTCTGGACAAGGGATCCGCCGGACCAGGAACTTTTGGGGTGGACATGTTCACTTGGGACCCTGGACCGGCTGCACTGATCATGGAGCCACCCGGACTCACCGTGGCGTCCACTCGGGTCACTACCGCTTTCAGTCGGGCCACTTCTACGTTCACTCGGGTCACTGATGCGTTCACTCGGGCCACATGTACGTTCACTCGGGTCACTTTTACGTTCACTCGGGTTGTGTCCGTCTCCACTTGGTTCACATGTGCGTCCACTTGGTTCACCTCTGCGGTCGCGTGTACCCCAGTTCCTCCTGCCTCTCCGGTTTCTCGGTTCCCTCAGGGGATCAGCTACCTTTGCGTCCCCGAGGGTCCTCAGCGCCATCGCACACTTAAGGGGTTAGGGCATCCCTACATCCTCCGAGGCGCTCGTCCTCCGCCCGCACGTAAGGGTCCTCGCCTTTTCGGTACCCCTAAAAGGGTACACCTCTCTAGCGCCTTCTTGGGGCCGTGTCCCCTGCGCACTCACTGGAGGTTATGGCTTTTTCGCACCCCTAGTGCTCTCAGAGGGTCACGGTGCTCCAGTACCCTCAACGACTTGGGCTCCTCTCGTGCCCACCGGGGGCCAGGTCCTCCGTGCACACACCAGGGGTCACGGCGCCCCCGCAGACGTAAGGGGTCCCGTCACTTTCGTGTCCTCAGGACGGCTTGGTACCACACACACAAGAGGCCACACCCCTTCCGCTTCCACTTGGGGTCACCGGGCTTCCACACCCTGCGGGTCTCACAACGGCCCCGTATCCTCAAGGGATCGCGTGCCCCGCGTCAGTCCACGAGGGCACATCGGCCTCACCCTCACACGGGGTCACGGTGCCGCCGCACCTCACTAGGGGTCTCCACACTCCCTTCGAGCCCCCCTTTGTTTTTCGGTTCGCGGCCCCGGGTGCCTTTGCCCCCCGGTTGTTTTGGGGGGGGTGATATGTCAGGTTGGGAGGGTTGGGCCCCTCCTCACTGCCACCAGTGTTTTCGGGTTTTGGCCGTTTCGGGCTTCCGTAGGTAGGACCCACCCCCTTGGGCAGAGATTGGGTCCTACCTAATCACGTGCGACCTACTGGCGGCATTTAAGGTATCTCTGCTGAGCTGCCAGTAGGTCAGCATTGTAATGCACTGTAGTAAATGTATTGTCACGTCGGGTGTTCGTGTGGTGTTTGGTTTATGTTCTTTCGGCTTCCTGCGGCTTTTCCGCGGTTGCATTATTATTACGTATTTTCTGTACGTGTCATCGTGTCCGCAGCGGCGTTCCCGCTGCACCGATTCCTCTATGTGTATCGAGCTCTCGGCTCTTTCTAGCGGCGTTCCCGCGATCTGCCATTAAAGGGCTTTTTTGTGTTTGTATACCTGGTCGCCTGGCTCTGTGATTCTCCACCACGCCGCGCTACACCTCCATTTTCTGGGCAGCGCGCCCCGTCGTAACAGGAGGAATGTTTCGGGCGCTGGGTAGTTACAAGGACAAGTCGCCAATCTATTGCTGGGCACACTCACTCACTCACACAGACACACTCTATATGGGGCAATTTGGAGCATTCAATTTACCTTCATCCATTTTTTGGTTTGTGGGAAGAAACCAGAGAACCTGGAGGATGCCTACCTGGACACGGGGTGAACATGCTAACCACTAAGTCACCGTGCCACCCCCGCATTACACTCTTGTAGCCAAACAAAAATAACTTCATAAAACTAAAATATTATTTAGGAAACTAACATGCACCACACATCCTCATTAAACCCTGATTATTTGAATAAATTCCGTCCTCCTCTTTTCCTTAATATAAATTTAATTAGTTCCATTAAAAAGTCCTTATCAGACCAATGGCGCGCCTTGTCACCATGTCCAGCTGCGCCTCATAAGCTTCCCAGTCACCCATGCTGTGGTAGCTTCATCGACTTGATCACCAGAATGCCGTCTACCAGGGAAAGCCAGCATCTGCTTCAGACGCCTACTTCTCCATCTTTCTGTCAGTCACCTCCATTTTCCTTAGAAAACGACTTTGCCCCCGTTTCCGACACCATTGTTGTCATGAGGAGGAATATGAGTCGACCATGAATTGGGTAACAATTTCGCAGATATCAACTTTATTATACAGAGATAAACTCACTCCAACATGCTTCTCCACCACGAACATAGCCCGCGCTCCCCCTTATATTTTCATACACAAAATGGCACACCCCTGTAGCCACCTCATGACATCCTAAACTGTGTGGACTCCCTGTGTCGACACAATACACTCCAATCACAGGGCGTGAATACGCTGTCAAAGCAAAGACCTACTAGAAGGCGCTGATATGGAGAACTCAAAAGCTGATTGATTGAAGCAACAGCGGTTGCTCTACACTTACTGCACGTGGTGTCAGTTTTATCATAAAGTTGAATTTCCTATAAAGTCATCCCCCTCTGTCCTCTTTGAAAATTGCCCATTCATGAGTGTATTTATGCATTTTTTCAAACTGTTGTTACATTCATTTTGTTTGATCATTCATTATTTATTCATTCATTATCTTCCGCTTTTATCCTCTATTAGGGTCGTGGGGGGGGGGAGTTCCCCATGCCCATCCAGGGGAGAACGCTACGGGCGCTGGGCAGACACACCCAGTACAGGGCGCCAACCCATTGTTACACATACAACGGGTGCCGTTGTTACACATACTCACCCACGCTCCGCTTCTTCTCTCTCCGCGCCGCACACGCCCACTCCCTCATGTACACAGTCACGTCACTCGCTGCCACACGCCGCTCCGCACACACCCACTTTCCCTTGTAAACAAACACACCCCTCTCCTCCACGTGCAGCTCCACACACGCCCATTCACACACCGGTTCCTCATTTCGCTCGGGATCGCTCACCCTCTCCAGATTATTAGTTTCAGGTGTGCCCATCGGCTGGAGAGACTACTTAAGCCCCATCCCGGACTCTTCAGCGCAGAGTTTTGTTTGTTCGATTGTTGGTTGGTCTATTTGATATCTGCACGCACGGGTGTTCACGGAGTGCATCAAGACTCGGTGTTCCGCTGCCGCTCGCACTCCGCTCCTACGCTCAGCTTGGTTTTTGGCTTTCTACAGAATCGCGATCTATGAGTGACGTCACCGTCCATCGTTCCCGGTCACCACGTCCTGGCTTCCTCCGCGATCTCCGCCGCTACTGACCAGCTCACAGAACCACTCATCAGTGGTCTACTCGGTGGAAACTCTTTTTTGTTTTTCTTTACGGACAGTGGTTCGTTTGTGGGGTGTTCCCCCACGGAAGATAATAAACTTTTGTGTTAACCTTAAATCATGCTTCCTCCTCACTCCGGTAGCGTGATCGCTCAATTCTGACATAAAACTCTGCCATAAATGGATCCGCGGATGGAGCCCACGGACGAGGCACTGCAGGCGCAGGGACACGCTCTATTGGAGCCCCAGAGCGGTCTGGGGGAGATGATCAGAGCGATTCAGGCCCTGATGGGACGTATCTTAGAACTGGAGCGCGGCGGCTCCAGCCCTGGTATCTCTGGCTCCTCCTCCGCACACCCTACAGACTCTGATGTGCCTCCCCCGCCCACAGCTGCCCCTTACCATCTCTTGGAGCCTGAACACTTCGACGGGACTCCAGAAAAGTGCCGCAGTTTTCTCATGCAGTGCGCACACTATTTCTGGAGCCACCAGAATTCTAGCGAGGTCGGCTGACGGGCCGAGCCAGAGAGTGGGCCACTGCGATCTGGGAGGCACAGGGACTGGAGTGCCGTTCCTTCTCCGCCTTCCACACGGCATTCCACGCCGCCTTAGCTCACCGCCTGGAGGGCGAGGGGGTGGGTCCGCAGCTGTACCGGCTGCGCCAAGGATCTCGTTCGGTGGCGGATTATGCACTGGATTTCCGTGTCCTGGCTGCTCGGTTGGGTTGGAGCGGATCCATTCTTACTGTGATGTTCCGTGAGGGGTTGCGGAAGGACATCCAGCGCAAGATCGCGGGACAGTCCTTCAGGGCATCGCTGGATGAGCTGATTCGTCTAGCGGTGCTGATGGAACAACACTTCGCCATGTCATCTCGTGGCCCCAGCCCTCTACCACCCCAGACTTCGCTGTGGAGGGATCCTGCTCCGTCTCCAGCCCAACGGAAACCTGAGGCCGAGTCCATGCAGCTGGGCATGGCTCATCTCTCCCCACAGGAACGCCGGCGTTGTTACCACCAGGGTCTGTGTGGCTACTGCGGGAGTTCCACACACACGCTTCAAAACTGCAGTGTGAGGACGGCTCCTCGGGGGCAACCTCCTCCAGCACGGTCCTCACCTCCGCCTGCGGAGACCATGAACTCGGTAAGGGTATCCAGGGTTATGCCACAAAGTGGTCTGTTAATAAATGTTGTTTTGTGTGTTAAGGAAACCAAGGTGATGACCTCTGCGCTGGTGGACTCCGGGGCGGATGGCAATTTTATCCACAAGGTCTTCTGCAGCCGTTGGGGCATCCCTGAGAGTACCCTCGAGACCTCTGTTTCTATTCAGGCCGTCGACGGCAGCCCTCTATCCTCGGGGGGGGGGGGGCAAAAGTGCTACACCCCTCCTTTGGATGGGGGTGAGAGAGGAGCACTTTGAACAACTGGAATTTCTGATTATCTCCTCTCCTACTGTACCTCTGGTTCTAGGGCTGCCATGGCTAAGGCGACACGACCCCTCCATTTCCTGGGCCCAGTTGCGAATCCGGTCATGGTCATCCCGGTGTCATCAAGAGTGCACACGCCCGTCTTCCTGCCAGCAGTTCTCCGCCTCCCGGGTGTCCCCCAGGATCCAGCTGCCTCCTCGGTTTCCAGAGGTATATTCCAACCTAGCTGAGGTATTTAGCAAGCACCGCGCCGATACTCTACCCCCCCCATCGTCACTACGACTGCGCCATTGACCTGGTGCCAGGGGCCAAATTGCCACACGCGCGCCTGTACCCCCTCTCGATGGCCAAGACTCGGGCTATGCAGGCCTACATAGAAGAGGCACTGCGAAATGTGTTTATTCGCCACTCGAAATCACCGGCCGCATCTGGGTTCTTCTTTGTACCCCAACAAGGGGGAGAACTGCGGCCATGTATTGATTTCAGGGAGCTGAATAAACAAAAAAAAACTCTGAAAAAAACTCTGAAAAAAAAAACTCTTGTTCGATTGTTGGTTGGTCTTTTTGATGTCTGCACGCACGAGTGTTCACGGAGTGTGTCAAGACTCGGTGTGCCGCTGCCGCTCGCACTCCGCTCCTATGCTCAGCTCGGTTTTTGGTTCTCTACAGAATCGCGATCTATGAGTGACGTCACTGTCCGGCATTCCCGGCCACCACGTCCTGGCTTCCTCCGCGATCTCCGTCACTACTGACCGGCTCACAGAACCACTCATCGGTGGTCTACTCAAGATGCTCTTTTTTGTTTTTCTTTACGGACAGTGGTTCGTTTGAGGGCGTTCCCCCACGGAAGATAATAAACTTTTGTGTTAACCTTAAATCACGCTTCCTCCTCACTCCGGTAGCGTGATCGCTCAATTCTGACAGCCAGGCACACACTCACTCATATACCCACTCTATATGGGGCAATTTGTAGAACTCAATTGACTTGATTCATGTTTTTGGACTGTGGGAGGAAACCGGAGAACCTGGAGGAAACCCGCACGGACACGAGGAGAACATGGAAACTCCACCCAGATGGGGATTCGAACCGGGAATCCCTAGCGCTGAGAGGCGAATGTGCTAACCACTAAGCCACCGTGCCGCCTTTCATTATTTATATTGGATAAAATTGAATTACATATGAAATATGTCTGTCAGCAGTGGATAGCACATTCAGTTCTAATAAATGATGGTTTTGGATGAAATGTTTTGAATAAATGAACCTGAGCTTCGGCAGAAAATCCGGGTTCTGTTTTACGAGTCAGTCGCAGATGAGACAGTTTTCAAAAGGATTTGCTTTGAAATACCTTAACTTTGCGACAGTTTACACCTTCAGAAAAAAATCTGACGGTTTATGAAAGCTGAGAATCTGCATTTTTAAGCCAACATGCAGTTATTACGGTAACTTTACTCCCGATACTGGTGAAAAAAATCTGGCTCCCGCTGCTGGAGGAGAGGCGGCCAGAAAAAGCTGCTCTCATTTATCCGGGGCAAAAAACATTCGGGGCTATAGCCCCGAAAGCTGAGGTTTAACGACGCCCCTGCCTCTGGGTTCTTTCATTTTATCCCACAAACCAAAAACATGGCTATAAGGTGCTCAAAAAGTTGCCCCATATATTGTGAGTGTGTGTTCAGTGATGGATTGGCACCCTGTCCTGGATGTATCTGCTCTTTCTGAAATGTATGAATGTCCTGTGACACCAGTCCTCCTCCTGCTCTTTCTATGTGTTTGTATTGTAGGATAGTGTTGTAGTTGCAAGTGTTTGCTTTAAGCGGAAGCTGTGTGTATCGAGGGACACTATAATGATTAGTTTCATGTGTGCTTAAAGGGAGCTACATCTTTCTATGTATTAGGTCATATAGCAGATGCTTTTATCCAAAGCAACTTGTATGTGAACAACAAGTATGTGAACCTGAGGGTTGGGTTCAGAACACAGGGTCAATGGTGATGAATCACCCCTGGAGCAATGAGGGTTAAAGGCTTCTCTCAAGGAGCGTGAACATGGGATTTGAAACCCCATTTTTCAGATTGATAGTCCAACACCGTGATCATTAAGCTACACACCATTATCTAGAAATTCTAATGATTTAATCTATCACATGACCATCTACAGGAAATCTTATACATATTTTCCTCAAGACACATTAAGTCAGTCACACTTTTTCTAAAACAATGTCTTTTGCAACATCACTGAACAGATCCAACTTGAAAAGGTCCATATCAGAATATTTTATATTTGAACATGCCTCACATCAGTGTGATGATGGCTACAGTGTCTCTGATGATCAAACATATAAGATGAGAGTGTAAGAAAGTTTATTCCTCTCATTTTCATTTTGCTCTTTTGGACACCAGACTCTAGTTTATAGTGTCATTAACAGTCCAACTAAGTCTGCACGTGTTGTCAATCACATTAAAGTATCTATTTTAAACAACTTGAAAATTTGCCTTTTTTGTTACACAAGTGAAATTACAGATTAATTTGTAGGTATGAGGTAGCACACAGTCAGCACTTTTTGTATTGGGATTTTAAAAGTTAGAAAAATAGATTTATCTCCCAGGAAGGGATTGTGTGCTACATAGGAAAGCAAATGCACAGAGTTATTAGGATATTAGTTTTAGTTAATTTGTTTTTGCCAAAACAGCGTTTTAATAAATAATACATATCTATAATAAAAAAGATCTCTGACAGATTTATAGATTATGATCTATGACAGATTTATAGATTATCTGAATGGTTATCTATGATATTTATTATAAACATGATGATTTTATTATTAAATATTTTTGTATTGTGGATTTTGGTTTTGATTAAATCAAAGTTGTTTTCAGGGTCAATTGTGAAAGAGGAGAAGATATAGAAGGATGTAGTTGTGGTTTTATTTAGTTGTTTTCCATATGAAGATAAAAAGAGAGTTCTCACAAAATTGGTGGCACGTGGTTTAGTGGTTAGCATGTTCTCCTCTCAGCAATGGGGATTCCAGGTTCAAATCCCATTCTGGATAGAGTTTGCATGTTCTCCCCCTCCCTGTGAACATGAATTCAACGTGAATTAAATGCTCTAAATTGCCCCATATAGAGTGTGTTTGAGTGAGTGAATGTGCCCAGTGATAAATCGGTGCCCTGTCCTAGGTGTATCTGCCCAATTCCTGCAACGCTCTCCGCTGGATGGGCATGACGAACCCCATGTGACCCTAGTAAAGGATTAAGAACAAGATAATAAATGAATGAGTGAATGAATGAAATCACAAAACTTCAAAGTGTTTCATTCAGACCCACACTAAATCCTTGATGGTGGATAGTGTTCAGGGGTCGTATACAGGTTTTTTGTTGCTCTATAGATGTAAATTCTGTAGATTAATCATGGTAAAAGTCTTAGAAGGTTGTTTTTGGAATTGTCTGTCTCTCTTGTATTTACTGGAATGCTTATTATTGTTTTTTATTTTTATGATTTTACTTATTGAGATATCTTAACTATAATCAGTCAATGGAATTTGTTTGAGTAATAAGTTAATTAATATGCCACTGTCCTCTCCATCCAGGTAAAATGCTGGCGCAGCCAGAGGGGGGCTGATGGCCTATTCTACCTCTACGCTCACTACGAGTATAATATTACAGTAACAACTTGTCACAGATGCCATCTACACCCAACCTGGGACTCTGTCCCCAGGCCTCATTAATTTACTAATTAACTGAGTTTGTGGCCTTGATAAACATATAATAAAAAATAAAAAACGGAGAGGATAATGATCAGGTTTGAAAATTCTACAGTGTAATTGGTTCCTCTTAAACTACTGACTTGTGTTCACATTTGTAAGTCACGTTGGATAAAAGTGTCTGCTAAATGTAAATGTGATTAAATTACTTAACATCAGCTTGCTTTCAATATTTTTTATTAGCATTTGGTTTGTAGTTAACATATAGCCTTTGGTTTCCATTTAAGTTCCAGGTTTGGATCTTTTCCCTTTTTGGGTGATCAGGATCTCTGATGAAGAGTCAGCTGGTTCATTTCTGTATGAGAATATCCTCCCCATTTGAAATACCTTCATTAATTATGTGGAGTTGTGGTTTGAGGACTCAGTTAGTCTGGTTAGGCCACTAGGTAAATCTAGATCCAAGTAAGTCTCTGTCCAGACATGTGTCCCATGTACGACCCCCTCTGAGTACGGGGACTGTGAGTGTGTTACCTGAATGTGCTTAGTGTGAACCCAATGCGTTTGCTGAGCATGTGTCAAGTGCAAGTGTCTGAGTCCAGTGCGAGTGCTATGTGCAGTTCCAGTGTGTCTGTGATGTACAGTATGTTTGTGAGTTCTAAAAGTATGTCTGCATCTGTTAGCAAACCTGACCCACATGCATTTGAGAGTCCCACCAGTCAACCAGCACGTCCACACCATGTCGCCAGAGTGGTCGCCACAGCCCCCTGACTGTGATTATCTCAGTGTTAATTGGTAATGTGATGTCATTAATGTGAAAATAGTAGAGGTTATATAAAAACATGTGATCAGGTGTTTTTGGTCCTACTCCGTAGTTTTTTTTTTAACACCAGCCAGAATCAGATCACCAGCCCATTAGAGGACGTACACACAAACACATTCACACTCACACTCACACACATTCCCACATTCTCAGATAACCTACTATCAGAACCTCAGAAAGAACCTGAAGCTCCTGGCGGCAACTCAGAGATTAATGTAGGAACAGATTACTTATTCAACTCCATGTTTGTTCTTCACATTAGTTAATATTGATTATATTACAAACAGCACACTAACAGAGTCAGGGAAAATTGTTGGGATACAGAGTACATTCATATGAACAGTGTTCTAGATGTAGATCCTTTATTTAGCATTTTTTAATGTTGTTACAAATAAAATGTACAGATATGTAATGTGAAAATATCTGAAAATATGAGTGAGTGATGGGGGAGGCTCCAGCTCCCCTTGGAACCCTTAACTTAGCACATGGACCACATCTGTAAATTTTATTTTATTATTTGTTGCTTTAAAATCTGTTTAAATCAGCTGTAGTGACACCTGAATAAATGCTGTTTTAATAAGAAATTCATTCTAACAATCATTACAGCTGAACTGCAGTGAATACAACAGATCATCATGGAATAGGAACGGATCATGTGGCCGCTAGAAGGCAGCAGCATCACTTGATCCTGCACTGAAGGAGCTACACCTGTACCACTGAACTCACTCAGCACTGACTGACCCATAGAACCTGTAGTTAATCTATGTAAATGTAGTTCATCTGTACTGCACTGTGTAAAGCTGCAGGTTTTGTGCCCCCTAGTCCCCCTATTTCAGTACCATTATTCTTGTAATGTTTATTAAACTAATATTTACAAAATTAAGATGTCTTGAATTTACCTTTTTCAGCATCAGCTTCTCTCAATCGTTTCACTGAAATATAAACAATAAACAATATAATCATTAACATTTAAAAATGCAAATATTTCTCTAACAAATAAACTCTTACCATTTCACTATAAATCTATTTCACTACATCAAGAATAAAATAATGATTTGTTAATAATATTAATAATAAAGTTAACAATGTTTCTAACACACTGACATGCTAACACTAAATCTAGATTAGCAGATGAAGCTAAGATTGCTAACAGTAACATACAGACAACAGAAGCAGCTGTTACTAAAACACACACACACACACACACAAACACACACTGTCAGTAAGATCCACGAGAAACTTTATCCAAATAAAACTATCATCAGAAATGTTTAATTAATGATTTCATTCATTATCTTCCATTTAATTCTCTACTAGGGTCACCAGGTTCCTCATGCCCATCCATATGAGAACGTTTTGGGCGCTGGGCAGATACACCCAGGACAGGGTGCCAATCTATCGGTGGACACACTCACTCACACACACACACACTCTATATGGGGCAATTTAGAGCATTCAATTTACCTTGAATCCATGTTTTTGGACTGTGGGATGAAATCAGAAAACCCAGAGAAAACTTATGCAAGCATGGGTTGAACATGGAAACTCCAACTAGTCTGGCATTTGAACCTGAATCCCCAGGGCTGTGATGTGACTTTATTAGTGTTTCCGGTTTTAATTAGAGTTTAACAATTATTAGTGTAATTAAGTTTAATTATGTAATAATTATACACAGAAACAGAGCTCACAACAAAACCAATACAATATGAGTTATATAATGTTTTATGTAAAATTCCACAGATCAAAAGCTTCTTTAAAACTCATATTACATCTGTATGTATACTTTCTCTTAAACATCACATTCTGAACCATCTGTGTACTTCTGTCTGTGTGTATTAAATTAGTAGAACTGAGCACAGGAGAGTATAGTGCAGCAGGAGGATCAGGTTGCTGCTAGATTAGTACATATAATAATAATAAAAATAATAATAATAATAGGGCAGCACAGTGGCTTAGTGTTTAGCACGTTCGCCTCTCATCGCTAGGGATTCCCGGTTCGAATCCCAATCTGGGTGGAGTTTTCATATTCTCCCCGTGTCCGCGTGGTTTTCCTCCGGGTTCTCCGGTTTCCTCCCACAATCCAAAAACATGGATCAAGTCTATTGATTTCTCCAAATTGCCCCATATAGAGTGTGTCTGTGTGAGTGAGTGTGTGCCCAGCGATGGATTGGCGCCCTGTCCTGGGTCTATCTGCCCAGCACCCGAAACATTCTCCCTTGGATGGGCATGGGGAACCCCACCGCGATCCTACTAGTGGATAAAGAGGGAGATAATGAATGAATGGAATAATAATAATAATAATAATAATAATAATAATAATAATAATATTTTTTCTGCAGTGATCTGATTTTACTGTTAATTTTCAGTTTAAATACTTGGTGGATAGGTGGAGTTGTATAGAATATTCATAATGAATAAATAGTCATTTATATTAAAATAATAAATTAATATGGCTGATAGTTTACCTTTCCACATCATAAGACCAACTCCAGCTGCTATTATGATGATCACACATACAACTGAAACACTGATCATAGTTGCTTTCCACTTAGCGAATATCTGATCTGTAAAACACAACAAAGTAATGACATCAAAATGCATTTTATTTTAGTACTGTACAAGTTCTCCTACAAGTTCCTGGGCACAATAATCTCAAAGGACTTTAAATGGGACTGCAACATCAGCACCATCATCAAGAGAGCTCAGCCACCAGACACGACACCCACAGACTGCAGCGCATTATCAGATCTGCAGAGAGAACCATTGGAGTGAAGTTACCCTCCCTACCGGACCTACACATGGCCAGAACCAGCAAGCGGGCAGAGAACATCGTCCGTGATCCATCACACCCTGGACATCACCTGTTCCAGTATCTTCCCTCAGGCCGGCGTTTCAGCCAGTTGAGGATCAAGACCTCCAGACTACGGAGAAGCTTCTTTCCACATGCCATCACACTCATGAACAGCTGAACATTAAAACACTACTACTGGATACAGTCTCAGAACACTCTCAACCAGTGATTCCTTTGTTCTTCATATTCATATCTATTTAACTGTCCTTTACTGCTGCACTAGCACTTTATTTTAAATACAAATCTGCACAATGTCAAGTTTACAGGTGTGTCTGTGCGTGTGTGTAGGAGGATGGCTAGTTTGGGTGTGTTTGTCACTTATTGTGCACTGTGAGCTATTGAAACCAAATACAAATTCCTTGTATGTGTGAGCATACTTGGCCAATAAAGTTTGATTCTGATTCTGATTCAGATTAATATCTCATATCATTATCTTTAGCTTATCAATATCTTCATCCTGATGTATTCATCCAAAACAGGGCACCAGTCCATTGCTTGGCTCAAACTCACTCAGGCGGACACACAGTATATAAGGGCAATTTAGAGCAGCCAATTCACCTTAAATCAATTTTATTTGGACCAAGGGAAACTCAGATCAGAATTTGTATCTGGATGTAACATCCAGATAGCTGGATGAAACAGGTGCCTAGGGCACCTGTTTCTCATTGAGTTAATTAACTTTCGTTCAGGGTCGTTGTTTAAGTTAATAAACTCTTTCTTTTCATTGGTTTGCTTTGTGCACGTGATCGGGTGTATGTATCTATTTATTTCCAGTTTTCCCCTTCCTTCGTGTACGTTGTTAGTTTTTGTTCGCTCGCATTCTGTACCTCTGTGTTTTTTGGTGTCCCTGAACCTTTAAAATAAATTCCATTATTCTGCTACCTGCGTGCCTGGCTCCCTTCAGCGAGTTAAGGCGCTGCGGCTCTGCGCTTCATCTGCTCAGCCGCTTTTGATCGAGGTAGGCGAGCATTACACTGGATCACCATTTTTACATTTTTATAGTTCAATAGATAAAGCAAATGACAGAACAATCAGATATTTTAGAATAATACTGTAATTTTGTAGCCAGTTGCTAGGAATCCCACCGGGTTCTTTACTATGCTATATAAGGCTTTCAGTTTCGCTGCTCGAGTGCGAAGTATTGATCTTAGCTCTTGTCCTCCCTCTCGCTCATTTGGCGTCCCCGTCCTTTCCCTACTTCCCAAGGTTTAGGATTCCCGTGTGTGTGCAGTGATTGAGTGTACAGTCCATGTCCGTCCATTGTTTGTTATTCCCATGACGTCTTCTCTCTTAGTGTACTAACCACTCCCCCTGTCGGTGATTTAACACATTTACTCCATCTCAGCACTAACTCTCTTTCTGTCTCCTTTTCCCATTCTCCGTCGGTGTTCTTTCTCCCCCTCCGTTCAATTTAGGTTCCTCCTGGTTGCCGCCTTGTCCAGCACTTCACCTCCTCTCTGTCTCTGTTCTTATTAGCTTCTCCTTTCCCGCCATTTTCCTTTGTCTGTGTTTATTCTATCTCCCCTTTGTGTTATTTTGTTTGTGTTTTCTTTGTTTTCTTTCTGCTTGATACCCAGATTCGTATCCCGTCCTGGTCATTAAGCCACGCTCGTTACTCCTGCCGAGTACCACAGTGCTCCTGCTGCCGATTGCCTCCACACCATCGTGCTACTCTGCTGCCGCTATTTATTCAATAAACAAATTTGTTATTCCGCATCCAAGTCTCCCTTGTAGTCTTTGAGTCGGCCGTTTAACACCAGTAGCCAGCAACCAGTAGCACTGTTTCCATGGCATGACTGAGTTCTTTGGACCTGCCGGTTTTGTGTGGGAATTAATGGGAAATTAAAGACATAAAATTGTTTACTTGTGATCGGGACTGCACACAAGATGCTATGCACTAGAGAACAGATGTCAGAAATCCATGGGCCAACGTAGTTATTCAACACATATTTACATTCATATAATTACTTACACTTACTGATTTTTACTTTTGTTAAATAAAAGTTCAAGAAAACTATTAATTGACAATGTTTTAATATTTTTGTAAATGTTCTGGTTGAGCGTTGAAGCTTCAGAAATATTTAAATCTTGGTTAATGAACTTTTGAGAACCATAAATCAGGTGTGTTGTAATGTGATTCACCTGAAACGATGACCTCAGACTCCTTCATGTGATGACGTAGCTTCACTCTGCAGTAGAATCTGTTGGAGGTGCTGCTGGCTACATAGATTCTGTGTTTCACATTGAACAGCTCTCCATCTCTGTGAATCTCTGTAGCTCCATCAGTCAGATTGATTCCTTCATTACCCATCCACTGAAGCTCAGGCTCAGGATACCAGCCTTTAGATTCACACAGCAGACTGAATCCTCCTGAAGTCTCATAGTTATCCAGAGTGATCACTGGAGCTGTTCCAACAACTGTAATCACATAATTTAATACAAATTTATATCATACATATTTAATGTATGAAACTAATGCAGTGTTAGTGAAGTGTTCTGTTCTAACTCACCTTCAACCTTTAATTTAACAGTGATGTCATCATACCAGGTTGAAGCCTGAATGTCACATGTATAATCTCCATCATCAGAAACTTGAACTTTAGTTAACAGCAGTGACGCGTTTACTTTCTGCAGCTCCTCTTTAAATAAATCAGTTCTCTCTCTGTATGATGGAATTTGGTTAATATTGATATTTTTATCATCTTTTTTGTAGAGAAGAACTGAGCCCACCAGGTCTGTCCTAAACCACTCCACCCTCATATTCACAGCACTGGTACTGGGTTCAATCCTGCAGGGTAGAAGAACGTCAGAACCATTTTCCACATAAAGAGGAACAAGAGGACCAAGCAGCCGATGATTCTCTACAAACCAGAAATAATAAAGTTTAATTTAATCAGTATCTCATTATTATTAGCAGCATTCAGGTGATAGAAGTGTTTAACTAAAATTAAATAATAAATAAGTTTGAAAGTACAGTTGACTAATATTCTCACATAGAACACTGTGGTTTAGAACTGTTATGTTGAAATGTTACTGAAATGAACTGAAATGTTATGACATCACAGTTCTGAGAGGGTTCTGCACACATCCATGAGGGCACTTCGAATTCTAAACAGAGACTTAAAATCAGGAACTCAAATAGGGGAATGTTCACTGTAGAACCACAACCAGTTCCTTAAATTAATTTTTTTTTTTTTTTTTTTTGTTTAGCTAATCAAATTAATAATAAAATTATTAATTATTCTAAAGTGCTATGTATGTGTCTGTGTGAGATAGTAAGAAAGAAACTAAAGTAATATTCCTTTGTTACGTTCATAATAAAATAAATTTTGATGATTTATTGATGGTTATGATACTTATGATTAAAAAAAAATCATTACCATCAATAAATCATCAAAATAATTTTATTATGAAAATAACAAAGGAATATTACTTTAATCAGGTACAGTCATTAAGGTGAACAGATATACAAAGTTACAAAACAACCAATACAAAACAACCAATTATCAATAATAAATACCACATGGTGAAATATTTAATCACTAAACAGCAGCCTTTTAAAACTGTCTTTTAAAGTGAGATAATTAAGACACAGATAAATAAATTAAAAAAGTCTTTTGAGGTCTAGCTGTTTTCTGCTAATAGAGCAGGTTACTGTTCTCAACATCATCAGAAATGACAAATGTATAATGTGATAGCAGCCTATTGTGGTCATACACTTTAAAATGTCTTCTGATCTCCTGATAGACCATCAGAGGAATATTCACATTTATTCACATATTCACTAATTCCATGTTATTAGTGGATGCAGCATCACATTATGCACTTCATCATATTTCTGTATTAGATGTCATTGTTGTCATTATGATGATTCCAAATGGTCTGTCCACTTCTTTTCATAGATTCCCTTTTCCACTTTCATAAAGTATTTAAACAATCACATTTCAGCATTATTTATTTGCCAATGATAAATAATTTATCAAAGGCCTACAACCTCAAGTTTTGAGTTGGTGACACCAAGGCGCTCTAAAAGTCGTATGTTAGGTCAGTGTAATCATGCCCTCTGAGAGTGTACCGCGTCGGTCTGACATTTTCAGCTAATTAAAGTTTTGACAGAAATACACCTCGACTTTTAGCATCAGCTTCAATGGCAACAGAAAATGACTACTTAATGGAATTAATTAAACTCTTTTTAAGGAAAAAAGGAAGATGGATTTTGTACAAATAATCAGGATTTTTAGTGAGGGATATTTTCCTGAATGATACTGCAGTTGTTTTTTTTTTTGGTTATTATTAGTGATTTTAAATGTGTGGTTACACAAGGTATCTATCTGAGATGCAGTAGCTCCCTATACTGCATTTATGCAGAATAAGATGTTTTTATAGCCATAAAATAATTATTGACCGGTGCATTCATTCAGATCCACATTACTGAAGGGCTAGGTGTGAAATGCACACCTGATCTGAATGAATCAGAACACTGAAGTTGGTTTGGACTGAAGCAGGAGGAGTTAAAGAGTCAGAGGGATTTAACACAGTGTTAGAGAATCTGTAGAGAGAGTTTCAGGGTTTCTGTCTTTATCAGTTTTGGTTTTCTGATGCAGGAACTGGATCTTCATCATGTGACTGACTGGATTCACAGATATAGAAATTTATGTTGAGGAGTAATTTTATGATCTCTGTAGTGAAACTTAACCATTTATAATAATGAGACTCTTTAAATAAATCAATGATCTGAAACACTAAAACAACAAAAGCTCAGATAAATAATCAGTCATGAACATGATTAACACTCTCGCTTCTATTCAGAGTTAATATTTCACTTATTTTTTAAAATAATAGTTGTATGAATTTTTTATAAATTCCTAATTTAACTGTAAACATTTATTATATGTATATTTTGTTCTGTGTAGTGAATATGTTTAAAATAAAGCAGATTTTAAAAAATAATACAGGTCACCTGATGAAGAACAGTGGATCATCATCATCATCATCATCACACAAACATACTCCATCTCTGAAACTACAAGAACAAAAAGACTAAAATGAACATCAGTTCTGTGAGAAACATTTACAGGTAATTGAAACAGAGTTATGTGTTATGTGATTTAATGTTGGTCCAGAGAGTAAGTGACTGTATCTCAACATCCTGCTGACAGGTCCATGTGTTGTAGAGAGGAGGGTGTGGTTTTTATACAGTATATATGGGCGCTAAATATCTGTATTATTGTTATGAACCAATAGAGGGCACTAATCATTCATTCATTCATTCATTATCTCCCGCTTTATCCTCTATTAGGGTCGCGGTGGGGTTCCCCATGCCCATCCAGGGGAGAACATCTCGGGCGCTGGGCAGATAGACCCAGGACAGGGCGCCAATCCATCGCTGGGCACACATTCACGCACACAGACACACTCTATATGGGGCAATTTTGAGTATTCAATTGACTTGATCCATGTTTTTGGACTGTGGGAGGAAACTGGAGAACCCGGAGGAAACCCACGCAGACACGGGGAGAACATGGAAACTCCACCCAGATGGGGATTTGAACCGGGAATCCCTAGCGCTGAGAGGCGAACGTGCTAACCACTAAGCCACCGTGCCGCCGGCACTAATCATACTTATGCTAATGTAGGCTGTTGTTCTGTGCAATAAAGGAGAGTGGATCCAAATTAGGTTCAGCAAATGAGTGAACCATTTAAATACATGTTCACATATCTCTGTTTGTAGTGTAAAATGGTTTGTATATTGACACTCAGAGGAGAACCTAATAATGCTCCTGATTGTCATTCAGTTATAGTGGATGCTCATGGTTGAAGCATCACCTAATATTCCTAATATCTACCTTTCACCATTTATTAACAGAATCTCACATTTCAGGTGTTTTGTTTCAGATCGGTAGAAAGATTAACAGTCAGGTATGGAGGCTTTTCCTCCAGATTTTCCTTCCTTTCTATTGGACTGGCAGTCAAGTCAAATCAAAAATCAAATTAAGTTTATTTGTCACATGCGTAGTTATACACGGTACAACCAGGAGTGAAATTCTTTTCCGACATCTCCACAATAAGTAAAAATTTGGATTTACAAAATAGTTATGCAAAAAAAAAATAAAAAAAAAATAAATAAATAAATATATATATATATATATATATATATATATATATATATATATATATATAACTTTAGGATTTGTGTCCGTTTAGTCCTGGTTCAGTGTCCGAATCGCAATTGGAAAGAAGCTCAGCCTCATCGTCTCTGTGTTTGCTTTCAGTACACGAAAACGCCGTCCTGATGGCAATAGAGAGAAGAGCTTGTTGTCAGGATGTCTGAAGTCTTCCACAATCTTTTTGGCTTTGGACCAGCACCGATTCCTGTAGATGGTCAGGAGGTCTGCAAGTGCTACTCAGATGGCAAGTGCTACTTGGAACGTACCACCCTCTGTAGTGACCGTCTGTCCAGATGGGTGCTATTTCTGAACCAGGTTATGATATTCCCTTTGAGAATGCTTTCGACAGTGCAGGAGTAGAAATTCTGTAGGACCTTGGAGGTCAGTCTGAATTATTATTATCCCGGCACCAGGTCTCCAAGTATGTAATCACCCTCAGGTAGGCCCTCTCGTCGTTGTTGGAGATCAGACCTACTACAACAGTGTCGTCAGCAAATTTAATGATGGTTGTGGAGCTGGAGGTGGCCACGCAGACATAGGTCTATAATGAGTACAGCAAAGGACTCAAAACACACCCCTGAGGAGCACCAATGTTGAGAGTGAGGGAGGGGTCAAGGTGCTTGCCACTTCTTGCCGTCTGTCTGTCAGAAAACGGGAGATCCAGTGACACAGTGATGGATAAAGTCCATTTTTTCAGGACGCGCCCGCATATCCCGTCTGGTCCTACAGCTTTCCTGATATTCACTCCTCTGAACGCTTTCCTGACATCACTCTCCAAGATGACGAGTGGCGTCTTGCCACTCTTGCTTTGGCCTGCTCGTGGGGGTTTAAAGGCTTACAACACTGTAAAGCTGCTTTGTGACACTAATTTACTATTGTACAAAGTACTATAGAAATAAATTACTTGAACTTGAAATTTTTTAGATGGGCTAATGTGCTCAAGTTTAGCATTAATTCCACTTTTTTAGAATAACTAAGTGTGTTTATAGTTGTTTTCTATTTGAATTCTTCTATTCTGCTTGTTTGCAGTTGTTTTTGTTATTAAGGGGAGTCAGTAACTATACAAGAGTCTAGGGGATTATTTACCTTATAAATTTCTAAATTTTATTTAGGAGAACATTATGGAAGGTGAATTAATCTTTTATAAATAATCCCCAAAAATGTACATATTTTAAGAATGAATATGAGAGAATAACAATGGAGACGTTTCATCAGCTATCCTGTGAGATGCAAAAAAAGGAAAAGTTAGTAGAGATGACCTCTATCAAAAACAATCTTAAGACTCATATATTAGAAAAGCTACAGGCACAACTAAAATGTTCCAGACAACTAATTACAAAACATCCATTATAAAACTAAAATAGACTAAAGCATAAACGTGATGAAATGTAGTTTAAAAACCCGGGGGCACATTTATACCTAAAACAAAGACATTACGAAGTGAGAGAATGATCAGCAAAACTTTTATAAACTGAGGAAACATCAAGCAGATAATTCTATTTATGAAATTAAAAATCCAAAGACTAAAGATCTGAAATCCAAAATGGAGAGAAGTCGAGAAAGTTAAAATGATTTATACTTCCAGTCACAAACATCAAATAATCTACTGGTCAAAAAAAAAAAAAACTTTTTAGAAATGACCAGCACAACAAATTAAAAAATTTAAAGACTTATACAGAAGGTCGCTGCTGAGGAGATGTACGAAGCCATTTCTAGATGTGAACCAGAAAAAAATCTCCAGAACCTGATGGGAACACCTCTGAGTGGTATAAATGACTCAAAAACAACTTTTCCCAGTTGGGGATCTAGAGGTGGCCACACAGTCATACAGTAGGTGTATAATGAGTACAGCCAAGGACTCAAAACACACCCCTGAGGAGCCCCAATGCTAAAAGTGAGGGAGGGGGAAAGGTGCTTGCCAACCCACACTGTTTGCCGTCTGTCCGTCAGCAAACTGGAGATCCAGTGACACATTGATGGATGAAGTACCAGATTCTCCAGCTTGGTGTTGAGTGTGGAAGGGATAATAGGTTTGAATGCTGAACTGTAATCTACGAACAGCATTCTAACATAACTATTCCTCCCAGTGTCCAGGTGAGACAGGGCAGAGTGAAGCAGGTGTGAGATGGCATCATCCTGGAGCGGTTATGGCGGTAGGCGAACTGTATGAGGTCTAAAGAGTCCGGTAGTGAAGAAGTGATGAAGCCTCTGATCAGTTTTTCAAAGCACTTCATCTCAACTGATGTTAGGGCTACAGGGCGGAAATCGTTCAGGCAGGTTGGCCAAGTTCTCTTCGGAACCGGAACAATGACGGACTGTTTAAAACATGATGGTACGATGCCCAGCGACAGAGAGAGATTAAAAACATTAGTGAATACCGGAGCATGTTGGGATGTGCAATTTTTCAGGACACGCCCGCATATCCCGTCTGGTCCTGCAGCTTTCCTGATGTCACTCTCCAAGATGACGAGTGGCATCTTGCCACTGTTGCTTTGGCCTGCTAGTGGGGGTTTAAAGGCTTACTATTGTAAAAGGTACTCTAGAAATAAATTACTTGAACTTGAAATTATTTAGATGGGCCAATGTGCTCAAAGTTAGCAGTTCTGCTGGTTTACAGTGGCTTTTGTTATTAAGGGGAGTCACTAACTATAAAAGAGACTAGGGGATTATTTACCCTATACATTTTTAAATTTTAGTTTAGGAGAACATTATGGAAGTTGAATTAATCTTTTATAAATAATCCCAAAAAATGTACACATTTTAAAAATGAATATGGGAGAATAACAATGGAGACGTTTCATCAGCTATCCTGTGGGATGCAATAAAAGAGAAAGTTAGTAGAGATGACCTCTATCAAAAACAATCTTAAGACTCAGATATTAGAACAGCTACAGCCACAACTAAAATGTTCCAGACAACTAATTACAATACATCCATTATAAAATTAAAATAGACTAAAGCATAAACGTGATGAAATGTAGTTTAAAAACCTTTTATACCTAAAACAAAGACATTACGAAGTGAGAGAATTATCAGCAAAACTCTTATAAACTGAGGAAACATCAAGCAGATAATTCTATTTATGAAATTAAAAACCCAAAAACTAAAGATATGAAATCCAAAATGGAGAGAATTCAAGAAAGTTAAAAGATCATTTATAAGGATTCAAACTTCCAATCACAAACTTCAAATGATCTACTGGTTAATAAAAAATAAACTTTTTAGAAATGCCCAGGGCAACAAATTTAAACCATTCTTTCAGTTATTCCATACATGAGCAAAAAAAAATATCGAGAGGAACATGAGTAAAAAAATAAAAATTCACTTATGTCATGCGCACGATTTAGTAAGTCGTGCGCACGAGTTAGTAAATCGTGCGCACGAGATATTATGTGAATCATAATCTGAACAAACAGACAATAAACGATAGCGTTTACACTGGACATGCGCTCTCCGACACTATGGCTGTTTGACAGATCCACAAATAAATAAAGAACACGAATATAAATAAACGTTTCTTTCTAGGAATGTAACTCTAGTGCTGAGTTCGACCGAAACTCGTTTGCATGTTCTCCCCGTTGCTTGTTGCTTGGGAATTTCATTTTACCCCCAAAGCAGTTAAGCATTGGAGTTAAACGTGGCGATAACACGACTGGATTTCACTTCTTATAATAATGTTTCATAATGTCTTATTTTGAAAGACAGGCCGCTGTATTTGATGAGATGAAGTATACATGTCTAGGATGAGATGAACATAACCAGTGTTCTTCCGCAGCTTCACGTACGAAAAACGGATGCTTTCTAAGAATCTTCAGGGAATCAATTGATTCACATTTCCGATTTAGTTCGAATGTTAAACATTCACAATGCGGTACACAGTCACATGTACACATAAGCATGCGTGATTCTTAGAAAGCATCCGTTTTTCGTACGTGTATCTGCGGAAGAACACTGGTTACATTCATCTCATCCTACACATGTACACTTCATCTCATCAAATACAGCCTGTCTTTCAAAATAAGACATTATTTTCGTGTTAGATCGCTAAAGTTGGCACAATAAAGCGCATGATTAAAGGCAAAAAATTCAAATACGGTTATTCAATTAAATCAAACTGTGAAATCGCCATGTTTAACTCCAATGCTTAACTGTTTTGGGGGTAAAATGAAATTCCCAAGCAACAAACAACGGGGAGAACATGCAAACGAGTTTCGGTCGAACTTTCCGGAGTTACATTCCTAGAAAGATTCCTAGAAAGAAACGTTTATTTATATTCGTGTTCTTTTTTATTTGTGGATCTGTCAAACAGCCATAGTGTCGGAGAGCGCATGTCCAGTGTAAACGATATCGTTGTAACAGCGCGTCATGTCTGTTTATTGTCAGATTATGATTCACATAATATCTCCTGCGCACGATTTACTAACTCGTGCGCGCGACTGACATAAGTAAAAAAAAAAATTTTTTTTTACTCATGCTCCTCTCGATATTTTTTTTGCTCATGTCCCTTTAGGGGCTCCGTAATACCAAAAGAGAGAAAATATATTTTTATATAGATTATGGGAGCTATAGACCAATCAGAGTTGTTGTCAGCTGAACCTGAATCATTCGGACTAACTTTATACAGCAGAGAGAAACACAGGAGAACATAAGATGAACTCTACACATAAAGACAAATTTTTATCAAAATAATCTGGTGGTAATGCTGCTGAGTTTGGATGAGAAGAACAAATTCAACTCAATCAGATGATCTTTTTAAATACAGTTCTAATAAAGTTAGTCTTTTATTAGATATTTCATAAAACAATACACACTACTTATAATAAACATAGAGCAAAAAATAAAATAAACAGGAGCCTTTTAAACTCATTTTTACTGGAAAGAGGATCCAGGCACCGATCCCTAACTTTCTGATTGTTATTTGTCTTATTTATTGAGCCTCTAAAGCCAAGCAACAAAACAGAATTCAGATGTTAAAGGAATTGAGGTACATGGTATGGAACAGAAAATTGCAGCTAAAGTTTTAGTGTATTTAAAGCAACACAGTCATTAGTAGAGCTGATAAACACAGTGACATATGGGTTACTTTCAGGATGCAAACTTAACATTTAAAGAACCCAGATGATTACCTTGAACTACATTCCCCCCAAAACTCTTAGTGTTTAAATGTTGAAGTGTTTAAATGCCAAACAAATTACATAAAACAGTGCTATCCAAAGGTGGGGCATGGAGCTACTGCAAGTACAACCACAAAGCAAGCTCATACAAGTCACTAAAAAGATGCTAGGATTAAATGTATCCATCCATTAATTATCTCCTGTTTATTCCTCTACTAGTGTCATGGGGGTAGGGGTGCCCATCCAGGAGAGAATGTTTCAGGCTCTTGGCAGATACAACCAGGACAGGGTGCCAATCTATCACTGGTGGATTAAATCACTTTTGCAAATGTGAAAGTTTTAACACCCAGAAAGCAGTAATATATAGATATATTTTTGTGCAAGCAAATATGTTTATGTCACACTCGCTTACCTCGATCCAAAGCGGCTGCGCATATGAAGCGCAGAGCCGCAGCGCCTTAATGCGCTGAAGGGAGCCAGGCACGCAGGTAGCAGAATAACGGGCTTTATTAAAGGTGTAGGGACACCAAAACACACAGAGGTACAAATGAGCGAACATAAAACTACGACATGCACTGAGGAGGGGGAACACAGGAAATAAATACAAAAAGACACCCGACCACGTGCACAAAGCAAACCAATAAAAGGAAAGAGCTAATTAACTTAAATGACCATGAACGAAAGTTAATTAACTCAAAGAACAAACAGAAGAACAGGTGCCCTAGGCACCTGTTACAGTTTAACAATGACTGTAAAGAATAATCTCTTCATTTTTTTAATGTTTGCAAATTTTTATGAATGTATAAATAAATTCCAGTGGAGCATGGGAGTAAAATTAGTGTAGGTGTTAATGGGGGACCTTTGGAAAAGGGGGGCATAAAAATATCATCATCTAACAAACGACAGGAGCAGTTTGGGATCCACTTACATCAATTATCTGGAACATTAAACACTATGTAGCCAGATAGAAGGAAACTACAAGGGAAGCTTCAGTATCTTACAGAACATTGATGAAGCAACTTTTAGGCAGGGTGAACCCCCTGGATCAACAGAACAATAAAAACTTGGGAAAAGTCATTAAGTTAACTGATGTACAGCAAGCTATAAGATTTTTAAAAATGGTATGCGTATAATGCTGAGGCAAACAAAAGTGGTAATGGCTTTTAAAATCTGTAAAACCTGGGGCTAAAAACACTCATCATTTACATGACAGAATATTGCAACCATTCAAGTGCTTTAAAGAAAAATATGGATTAAAACAAAAATAGTTCTCTAAATGTGAAATAGAACAGCCGTCTGTGCGGCACTGAATACCAGTCCAGATATGAGGACTAACAGGGATTTTAATGCACAGGCACCATGAGAACACACACACGTCAATTGAATTCTCCAAAATTGCAACATATAGAGTGTGTCTGTGTAAGTGAGTATGTGCCCAGCAATGGATTGGCGCCCTATCCTGGGTCTATCTGCCCAGCGCCCGAAACGTTCTCCCCTGGATGGGCATGTATTATTATTCAAAAAAACATAACAATTAACTTTGATTTTCTAAACTTGGGGAAAACATCCATCCATTATCTTCTGCTTAATCCTCTACTAGGGGAGTTCTGTATGCCCATCCAGGGTATAACATTTTGAACGCTGGGCAGATACATCCAGGACAGGACTCCAATCGCTGGACACACTGACTCACATACACTCTATATGGGGCAATTTGGAGCATTCACGTTATCTTAAAATGTGGGTGGAAACCAAAACCTGGAGGAAATTTACATGGACACAGGGGGAACATGGTATTCGAACTGGGAATCCGCAGCGCTGAGAGGCAAATGTGTTAACTACTAACAGTACTTGCCGATCACTTGGGCCAGAAAACCTAACTGATCAGGTATAATAGTTTCAGCAGCAAACTTTTACTGTCTCATCAGAAAATGTTTGTCTACTGAACCCACATGAGTAAATTCACATTGTTTATATTTTTTTGTTTTGAAGAAGCTATCTTATTCCTTAAGAATTAAAAAAGACAAATTTGAATTTAGTTTGGATGGCTGAACTATTAAAAACCCCCAGAGACAAGACTTCATTTCAACTTAAATGACCTCACTCTCTGCTCTCTCTTTTTATATTAAAAACGTCTTCAGTAGTTTTTTTTTTTTTGCATTCTGTGGACAGAGTTGGGTTTTTTCAATTTAAAAAGTCGCCAAGTAAATTATCGATGAAGTGGAACGCCAGGCGAGCAATCATTTTTATTATATAATTTTGAAAAGTCTATCAGTCGGAGTTTAATTTGGAAAAAAAAGAATTGTAGGAGGGTGATATACAATGCTCAGAAATAGAATTGGGACATGGCCACAGTCCCGTGACAAAAGGTACTTTTTCGCAATAAAATAAATACAGCAGCTAAAAATTTTCAGCCTTTATGGAGGGAAATGAATTTAGCAGTCAAATTTCACTGAAATTTTTTATTTTACTTGAATACATTTCTCTCATTTCTATAACAAATCCAGTCGTGAAATTTCCTTGCCTATAAATATTCCACAGTCAACTGTCAGCTGTATTATAAGAAAAGGGAAGTGTTGGGAATGACAGGAACTCAGCCAACAAGTGGTAGGCCAAGTACTGATGGAGCGGGGTCAGCGCATGTTGACGCGCATAGTGCAAAGAGGTCGCCAACGAGTCAGTCACTACAGAACTCCAAACTTCATGTGGCCTTCAGATTAGCTCAAGAACAGTGCGCAGAGAGTTTCATGGAATGGGTTTCCATGGTCGAGCAGCTGCATCTAAATCATATATCTCCAAGTGCAATGCAAAGCTTCGGATGCAGCGGTGTAAAGCACGCTGCCACTGGACTCTAGAACGGTGGAGACACGTTCTCTTGAGTGACAAATCACGGGCCCATAAAGACATGGAGGACAGAGTCTGGTATGAATGAACCTGCACAGAGTCCTGACCTTAAACTTATAGAACATCTTGAATTAATGAATGAATTAGAGCGGAGACTGAGAGCCTGGCCTTGTCGTTCAACGTCAGTGTGTGACCTCACAGATACGCTTCTGCAAGAATGGTCAAGAATTTCCAGAAACACACTCCTAAACCTTGTGGACAGCCTTACCAGAAGAGTTGAAGCTGTTCTAGCTGAAAGGGGTGTATCGATGTCATATAGAACCCTATGCGTTCTATTAGGAATATTAGGATGTTACTTAAGCTCATATGCGAGTCAAGGCCTGTGAGCGAATACTTTTGGCAATATAGTATACACACACACACACACACACTACTACTCTTTACTTCTCTCTTTCTCTCTCACGCACACAGACACATCTTAGTCATTGATTTATCAGTTCATCAGAAGAAGCAGAACAAGTTTAAACGGGTACTGATTTCAGTAACAGGATTATTTATATAACTCAGAGTGGAACTATGAACATGCCCTGTTTTTGAGACATTAGAATGTCTGACATTTGTCTTATTTCTTTTTTACAGTCGTCATTAAATCTGTGTGTTATTTTATTAGTTATAACTTTTTAAAGCTAGTTTAGAAAACTAAACCTTTTCTCACACAGCATCACAGGTCATTGACACACCTCAAATTTCCATTGATCTAAACACATCTTAATCATTATCACAAATCTTTATCTGGATAATTGCTTATAGATTCCCTCAGAATCTGATAGAATGATGTCACAGAAGAATGGATGTTCTTATAGATGTAAAGAGGATTTCAGGAACGAGACGTGATGAAGGTTCTGTAGGTGTCCAAATACTTATGTTCACGGTGTAAATTAATGAATATCTCAGAACTACAGAACAAAGATAAGAAAAATAAGATTCTAACTACATCAATAAAAATAAGTGTTTCCAGGCTGTAATTCCTGCTGAAGGGGGCGCTACTAAGTGTGTATGGTGTTAAAAATTTTAGACAGACCACTTTCTTGCTGCGCTAGTTAGAACCAACAGATTATAATAAACCAATTATTTTTATTGATTTATTTTTAATTATATAACAGTTCATATTAAAGTAAATACTATTTACAAATTAACTATCATCTAAGCGTTTGATATTATAATTATTAATGATTTATTATTTATTAAATTCTATTGGTGAGTTGAAGAATTTACATCTGTATCCTTAGAACCAACAGAAAGTTCTAAATGATCAGAAACAGTTCAGATCTGATCAGAACACTAAATGTTCACTGTATGATATCAGAATGGTTTTTCTTCTGGGTGATGAAGGTCCAATCTCAGAAAGGTTGTGGGGTTTTATAACGTTCTCAGCTTAGAGGGAGAGGTACAACCTCTAAAATCTTTATCCTCGTCTCTTGACCAGCGGATCGTCACTCCAGCAGAATCCTGACAGGGTATGATGACTTTCGATAAGCAGTATAAAGTAAACTCCTAGCAAAGAATCTTAAAAGAATCAATTTAAATGAAATGAGGATTAAGATCAGACAGCGTAGATTATCAGACATGCTGACTGTATTTATAGTCATGTCATTATAAAAGCCAACACTTTAGAACCTGTGGATCGTCTTAAGTTCAAGTAATTTATTTATATAGCGCAACAGTACATTGTCACAAAGCAGCTTTACAGTGTTAAACCTGCCCCTAAGCTGTCATTATTAGGACCCTGTGCAGTTCCACAGAACTCACCTGAACCCACCCAATTACCCCACCCATGCACCCACCCCTCTTCCCAAACAGAGGACATACAGCATTCCTGAACTAAGAGGAGATAAACACTTTCCTTATGAAATTCCTTTAACCTTAATAAACCTGAACTTTCCTCCATTAATTACTGAACACATGCTTTTATCTACCGAGCAGAGCATGAGTTCCAATCTAACATCACTAACTCCTGTTTCACCTCGAACCCAGAACAGTGCACTGCTACATGCACAGCTTCTGATTAATTTCATTAATTTAAATTATAAGAACAAATAATCATCAGTGTGAAGATTTCCACCAGATCCCACGAGCTGCTTCTGTACAGCTGCTTCTCTGAACCCGAGCAATCAGCACACAGCTTCAGATCTGACATACAGCTGAAGATCTGCTGCAGACGTAATGCTGAGGATTCTGGAAGTTGTAGGAGTCCTTAGATGAGTTGACGTGATGTCCCTCCTGCTGCTGCTTCTGGAGTGAAGAAGAGAAACCCTCTTCTGTTATATAAACATATCAGAAAATTAAATCGAATTGGCTTAGTGGTCAACATGTTCACCTCTCAGTGCTGGAGATCAAGGTTTAAATCATGTCCATTATTGCAGAAAAAAGAGTTTTAAACATTAATTAATATTTATATTACACGTTATACACCATTTTCATAGTTAATATTTGGTGTTTTAATTTAACACTGTATATAAGAATGGACATAAATTACAGTGGGTAAAAGGAAAGCGTCTCTGACGTCTTCTGGTGATTCGTTGCAATATAACCTCTAACCTTTCAGGTATTGAATGTTTTATTAGATGATTGATGAATGAACGTATATGATTAACAGAAACAGAAGAGGTTCTTACTCTGTAGTTTGGAGAATGCATGTTCTAGATCCTTCATAGACTTATACCTGGTTCCCCTTGAACCTGGATAAACAAAAGGCCTATACTGTAGTGAGAGCCGAGACAAGAGACAGACAGGGAACCAGAGACAGAAAGAGAAAGCTCTTCATAGTTTTATATCAGTTAGAACATACAACATAAGAAAGGAACAAAGAAAGTTTTTTCGATGAAAAATATTAAGATTCAAATCGTGTTATACATCATATAATTGTTGTATATCTTGCTGTGTTTGACTTGCGTTCTCATTCTGGTTTCATAAGGCTCCAGAATTTAAATCATATTTGTCTGTTGTTTGTGCCTCAGAAAAGTGTCACTAGTTAGTTTAATTGTTTATCTTTAATTATAATCTTACACAAGCGTTAGAGTGACAACTTAATATGTTTTATTTAAATATTAACACCAGCAAAGTGTGTGTGTGTATAAATACACACACACACACACGTATATATATACACACACACACACACTTTAAAGGGTCAACACATAAATATGAGTGAGTTTCGAGTTTAAACTTGCAAGTAAAATGTTTAAAAAGTTAAACTATGGAATGTTTTAATTTACCTTCCAAAGTAATTCATAATCATTAATTACAATATGACATGTCTATTTTCATTCATGATTTACGTGTTTATATTGCTAACATTACGGGTGGTGTTTCAAATCCAGGAGACTACACTACGTGTGCTCACTCAAGATTATAAGACGCGGATTTCCCAAAGTGCACTTCATATTTAAAATAACTGCATTTGGGATACAGCCATAGAAACACCGCTACCAAACTAAGCTAACAAGTTCAAAACGTTTCATCTCATAAATGTATTTAAGAAAAATTAAGAGTACTACATTTTAATGACTCCTACACGATATTCTTATTAAAGTTTCTATAAAGGAGTAAGTGAAATTTACTGAAATTTAAATGAAAAGCTCCATTTACTCTGCAGGTGGAAGCAGCTTCAATCCAGACTTCTCCATCAGGATTGAGTTTTGCTTCCAAACAATCGATTTTAGTAAAAAGAAGAAAAGAAAAAGAACCGTTCCATTTCTGCTGAAATGAGTTTCTGAAACGCACTCACGTTTTCCTGTTAAACACCACCACATCTGACAAGAGAATGTTAGAGGGAATTCATTTCAACAGCACTACAGGGCACTGTCGGATTATTCAGGCTTTAACATTCAAACCGCATTCGTTAAAATTTCTGACACAAATTTGTCTGTTTAATAAATAAAGCTTAGAAATACAGTTTAGAATAAATGTTTATATATACAATATATATCCTCTTGTGCAGTCACATCTGCAGAGGTGGTAAGTTAACGAAGCAAATGTGTAACGATACTTTTGATAACAAATCAATTTATTTAAACAATCACTACACATCACATTATGCAAAAACCTAAACACCTATTCAATGTCCACATATACCAAAAATAATAAATGAAAACCCCAGGAAGTCCTAAATCAATTTGTCCCAAAAAAAAAATATTCCACACAAAACACAAATGTACAAAAAAACCTTCAGCAATGCAATGCCCTCAAAAACATTGAGGAAAAAAAAAAATATATATATTCATTTGGGATTGATCTCACCACTCCCGCAGCCTGCTTTCACCGATCCTTTTAGGACATCCCTGGAAACAAATGGTAATCCTCCTCTGACCACAACCCAGAACAAACAAACACCGGAGAAAATCCACGACTCCACTTTTCGCCGACCAAACACGACAGCTCGAAACGTTCATTTATTCATTATCTCCCGCTTTATCCTCTATTAGGGTCGCGGTGGGGTTCCCCATGCCCATCCAGGGGAGAACGTCTCAGGCACTGGGCACCTTCGCTAGTCACACACTCACTCACCCAGACACACTCTATATGGGGCAATTTTTTGAGAATTCAATTGACTTGATCCATGTTTTTGGACTGTGGGAGGAAACCGGAGAACCCGGAGGAAACCCACGCAGACACGAGGAGAACATGGAAACTCCACCCGGATGGGGATTCGAACCGGGAATCCCTAGCGCTGAGAGGCGAACGTGCCGACCACTAAGCCACCGTGCCGCCAGCTCGAAACGTTCAGAAGATAAACGCCGAAAAGAGTTATAAACTCCAAAATCGCGTCACACCGCTGCCACTCCGCATGCCGTAGTATACCCGCACGACGTCGACGGACCAATTCCATAAAAAGGAAGAAAATATTCCATCATGTTTTGTCCGTAAGGATGGACCTGAAATCAGCTGGAGAGTTTTTCCCTAAAACAACCCTCGAACTTCGCGGGCCTGTGTACGTCATATACACCTCCTTCGGCAGTGACACCACCGCCCTTCAATGACTCCACCCCTCTTTTTCAGTAGAACACTTTCAGAAGTCCCATCTCTCAGCACATCAACTTTTTCCCTATACACACCCACACACATATATGGCTTTCATTTAGCTCAGTGATTCTCAATTATTTTCTGTTAAGCCCCCCCCCTTGGAAGAAGAAAACATTTTGCGACCCCCCCCCCCAATTGACAATCAGGTCCAATGAGGTAAGGATCATTCTGTTCACGGTAATTCTGCTGACCGTGCATTAAATAAATCATGATTCTGCTCCACAGAGGTAAAATAAAACTAGTTACTCAAATGTACCAATATGTAAACGAAGCACAGGAACGATGAGTGAGAAAAAGAATAGAGAGAAGTTAGAAAAATTCAAGAGGACGTCCAAGAGAAGCTCAAGTTCCTCAGA
Source organism: Corydoras sp. C115 (assembly GCA_019802505.1). NCBI lineage: Eukaryota > Metazoa > Chordata > Actinopteri > Siluriformes > Callichthyidae > Corydoras > Corydoras sp. C115. The sequence goes on from JAFMOC010000711.1 coordinate 58,623, forward strand.
CCAGATGGAGGGCTGAGGTGGGAGTTGATGATTGAAGTACAGTGGTCTAAAAGGGACGAACACGTATATTTAACAAAGGCATCCTAAAGTTAGACGACAAGGTTCTAAGGTGGTTCAGAGATCATTCTTGCTCTTGCTCTCGTGGAAGGCGTATTCTCGCATATTCTCTCCCTCTCCGTCCCATATCAAAACCCTGCTTGGCTTCTCTGTCTTGTTTTGTCTGCAAGGACTCTTTAGCATCTTCTCTTTGAACAAGAATATCATGGAATTGATTAAATGGTCTCTCAACGTTATTAACACCATCTTCTCAACGAGAAACCGGGGTTCAGGGGAACCCACCTGCCCTGACAGAACGTTTGTAGCTGGATATACGATGGACGTTTGGGAGAGGTGGCATGACGTGTGTCTGGCTCCACTTTCAGTTGAGGACATTGAGTATTTATTTATATTTGGATTTATGATTGCAGGGTTTCTGCTGATTGGATTAGGCATTTCCCTGGTTAGAAGTGTTTGGGCAGCTGTCCAGCATCCCTTCAAGCTGCCCAATATGATTGATGTGATGGGCAGAGCTGTTGGAACTCAGACTGTGCCTTTTAATCGCAACACGGTAACCATCTTAGAGAAGCTTAGAGAAGTACTGCAAACGAGGTTGGAAACTTTGGAGACCGGATTGGGCTTGAGACTGAGAGATTCACGCTAAATTTCTGTGAGCCTCGCCTAAACATAAAGTCTTATTTTGCTGTTTTCGGCCCCGTGTTATCAGAACTTAGCCTTCATGGGAGAGTTGTTGATGGCGAAATCTCCCCCAGTAGAACCAGTGCTACAGAGCACTGATACCTTAACTATTTCAAGGATGTTGCTGTGTCCCTCTGACATCTGCGAATTGAAAGCAATTAATCACCCCCCCCCCCCCCCCATCCCCTTGAACACGTCTGACACCGCTTACTTACCCGGTCCGGCAAGATTGGCCTGAGCGCCCCATTACGTGACAGCCGGTTCAAAAAACTGTGACCATGTCTGTCTATGTTGTTACATATGTGCTGTGCTGAAGGTGTTTTTGTGGCGGGTTTTTTTTATCACCTGTCTTTCTTTTCCCAATGAATTACATCTGATCTATAGTATTATCCATCAATCAATCAACTACCGTATTCAATCAAACCCACAGTAAAATAACGTCCGTCTAACTGGTTAAGATGACAGCACGCTGAGTCCCCACACAAGGAATGAGATCATGTACCAGCTGACGGTCCTTTTCGAGGACACAGAGTTCTATGTGAACGCAAACACCATGTTATACGGTTTAGGACCTAAATGATGCCCTACATGAAGAGCTGAACTGTGTATATCCCGAGAGTGTGAGCGAGAAGATAGAGAAGGTCATGAGAATCATAGATCTGATGAACAAACATGAAATCTACATTGATCATCTGGCCAAAGAAAAGTGGTTCAATGGAGGGAGGAGATGGATGGAACGCTTCAAACAGGTCAGAGCTGAAGTGGAGCACATTTACTGTGAGGAACGTGGATACGAGTGGTGCATCAACATCCTGGAGCGACTTCGCTTGTGGTTTGAAGCACCTCACTGACCTCAGACATCAGTCGTGATGATGTCATCAGTCATCGTTCATTCAGGTGCTGGTAATTTAGACCGCGAGGGCTGAACGATGTTGCTGAGACAACCCCCTGGACAGATTGCCAGTCCATCACAGGACAGACAGATAGACAGACAGACACACACACACACACGTTCACGTCACATGACCATTTCCCATTAAGTTTTATAAAACAGCTTGTTTGTCTCCTTCCATTTACATTTAGCAGACGCTTTTATCCAAAGCGACTTACAAATGAGAACATTACAAATCAGAAGTTATGCAGAAAACCAACTACACTGTAAAATCATCAAACCTGATTGTTCTTTGATGCTGCGTTCCCCCCCCTATTTATTTATTTATTTATTTATTTATTTACAACAGATATTTGTTAAAAAGATGCGGCTTTAGTAGTTTCTTAAAACTGCCGAGTGATTCTGCCATATGGACAGAGTTGGGAAGATCGTTCCACCATTTGAAGGTAGGAGGAGGAAGATTCAGAAATGGTTCTGTAGGCCAGTCAGTGACTTGTACTCAATGCGAGCAGCTGCAGGGAGCCAATGGAGGGAAATAAGTAATGGAGTGACATGAGTTCGCTTGGGCAGGTTAAACACAAGCCGGGCTGCAGAGTTTTGAATTAGTTGAAGAGGTCTGATTGTGGAAGCTGGGATACAGTCAAGTAGTGCATTACAATAATCAAGCCAGGAAAGGATGAGGGCTTGAACTAACAGCTGAGTAGCATGTTCAGTCAAGAAGGGTCTGAACTTCCTTAAGTTGTAAAGAAGGAATCTGCAGGAACGGGCGGTTTTAATAATATGATCAGAGACTTTAAGGTGGGAGTCTAGTGTGAAACCAAGGTTCCGGACTGAATCGGTTGGGGAAATTGTGGAGCCATCAATTTGGAAGGTCAGGTCGTGATGGATTGAGGGTTTAGCTGGGATAATGAGAAGCTCTGTTTTTTCAAAATTTAATTTGAGATGGTGGGTCTTCATCCAAACAGAAATGTCTGTGAGGCAGGCAGATTGCCGATTTGAGATCATGGTGTCGTCAGGGGCAAAAGACTAATGAAGCTGCATAGCATAGCAGTGGTAAGAGAAACCATACGCCTGAATGACTGTGCTCAGTGAGGTCTTGCATAGTGAGAATAGGAGAGGACCAAGTACAGAGCCCTGAGGCACACCAGTGCGTACTTGGTGAGAGTTAGAGATCTCCCCATTGCATGACACTTTGAAAGTTCTTCCTGTGAGATAGGATCAAAACCATTCAAGTGTCGTATCAGAAAAGCCTAATTAGATAGAGTAGAATCTGATGATTTACTAAATCAAAAGCTGTAGAAAGGTCTAGCAGAATGAGGACATAGGATTGAGATTTAGCTTTGATAGAGTCAATCACAGAGAGCAATGCTGTCTCAGTGGAGTGACCACATCTAAAACCGGACTTATTGGGATCAAGGAGATTATTCTGATTGAGAAACTTGGAGACCTGTGTGGATACCACCAGTTCAAGTGTTTTAGACAGGAAAGGTAAAAGTGATACAGGTCTGTAGCTCTCGACCAAATTTGGGTTGAGCATTGGCTTTTTGAGTAGATGTTTGACTATGGCCTGTTTAAAACAACTTGGAAAAGTACCAGACGTGAGAGAGGAGTTAATAACGTGTGTGAGTGCTGGAGGAGGCGATGGATTGAAGGTGGGATGGGATTGAATCAAGGGGGCAAGTAGTTGGGTTACTGGCAAGAAGAATTTCGCAGATGTCAGATTCTGCGACAGGGGAGATGGAGGAGAGGGTTGGATGTGTGATGGAAATGGTGAGTATGAAAGATTTTGCTGATGCCCTCAATCTTTTCTGTAAAAAAGGTTGCAAAGACATCAGCTGACAGGTGCCATACATTCTTATAGTTATTTATTCAAGTCATTCAATTGATCACAGTGGATAACAGCATTGCTAGAACACAAAGGATAATCACTTAGCCTTTAACAGCATTATTAAAACTTGGCAGAGATACAGAGGAGCCACTGGATGTTCCTGGGGTATTGATGTTCAGCAGGTTCATGGGGAGCTTCACAGCAGAAGGCTGGGCAGAAACATCACTTGCCTGGCTACGTAAAACATTAAAACTACTTGTGGCTCCTGGAAAAGTAATGGAATCCCTAGAGGGAACACTGCTTAGAGGGTTGGATTGGGCAGCAGGAAGGACCACAGATGCACTACCTTGAAACACGGATTGGGAAGGTCCCGTAGACTGCCAGGTGTTCTGTGAAGGCAGTGCACCAACGGAAAGCTGTCGACCAGAGACCTCAAATGCAGGAACCCATGAGGTCTGTCTCAGGGAGGAAGGTCCAGTAGCAGAGGTAGTTGTGGAGATGGCTGATGGTTGAAAAGCTGAACCCATATCAGCACTCTGGACAACAGCATCAGATGACGTTGCTGCAACTTGGCTCAGAGATGCATAAGGGTTATTGGTTGCTGGTACCCATGCAGATGGAGCCACTGAGCTCCAGGATGGATTAAAACCAGAAGGCGTTACACTAACCCATTTATTAGGTCCAGATGGAGCTCCCTGCAATACCTGGGCAGCATTTTGAGAGGGTTGGAATTGGGTTGAAACCAAGCTCGGTCTCTGTGGTTTGGTATTCCAGCTAGAAGACCCTGATGACTGTAGCCCATAAGTATCCCGAGCAGTAGTAAACTGTGCCAAATTTCCAGGTGCAGGTCCTGGCAACTGGGTCTTAATTAGAGTGGAGGGCTGACCTGGAGTTGGGACCTGTGAAGCAACCCATGTTGACTGATCATAGCTCCATTGTTGAGCTGGAGAGGCTGACACACCTGCTACACCTTGAGGTGAGGCTTGAGATCCTGAAACCTGGACTACTTGGGGTGCAGGATGGAAGGTTTGGGTCTGAGATACAGGAACACTTTGACCTTGACCTGATGAAACTAACCAGCTAGAGCCACTTGCAGACTGACCATAGCCCTGTTGAGCTGGAGAGGCAGATACACCTGCTACACCTTGAGATGAGGTCCGAGATCCGTGGGCCTCAGGTCCAGAACCCTGGACAACGTGAGGTACAGGACTGAAGGTTTGGGTTTGAGATACAGGAACCCCTTGTCCTGATGAAACAAACCAGTTAGAACCACTTGCAGACTGACCATAGCCCTGTTGCTGAGCTGGAGAAGACACACTTGCAACACCTTGAGATCCCTGGGTCTGAGGTCCTGGACCCTGGACTACAGGACGGAAGGTTTGGCTCTGAGATATAGGACTATTCTGACGTTGACTGGATGGAACCCATTGGCCCAATGACACAACCCAGCTAGAACCACTTGTAGACTGATCAAAGCTTTCTTTTTGGGAGGCTAAAGCAGACCCTCTTGAAACTCCCTGAGAAGCTGAAAATGGGAAAGCCTGGTTCTGGAATCTAGAGGTCAAGGCGGATTGAGGAGAACCAGCAAATCCTTGATATCCTGAAGACTGTGCAGTGTACTGACCCAAAACACTGGAACCACTTCTCTGCTGAGACACAGATTGACCTCCACTCTGAGATGGAAAGACAGGACTGTTCAGCTGTCCAGTCTGGGATTGAACCACCATATTAGTCGAGATTTGAGGCTTCAGAGATACAGATCCACAAGAACTAGGGTTCAATCTATTGGGTGAATCTGCAGATTGGCCAGTGGAATCACTTGGGGCCTGAGTGGAACCTGAAATACTAGTTGCAGTTTGACCATTATTGGTCAAAACACCAGGATGAGGCAACTGATCCCCAAGTAAACTCAAACTGTCCCCTTGCCAGTACTGAGCAGGTTTTTGATTCCAGACTATAAACAGAAAAGTGAAGGTTACATACAGCTCAGCATATGAACCTGGTTAAACCCTGTGTTTAAACTCACCAGCTAGTCCACTTGAATCTCTCCATATCAGTCCAGCCAAGAAAAGTAAGAGAAGCCTGAAAAGAGAAATGGTCTAGTGTTAATGATTCAATTTAATGATAATCAGGAGATAAACAATAATAGCTGTAGAAGAACCTCTTCATTGTTCACACCACCTCCAGAACCTCAGCAGACCCACTCACAAACAGAATCAACTCACTGTTTCTGAACTGAAGATACATGGGTGAGTCACTAGTTGGTCTCTTTTAAGGAGATTTAGCAGTTCCACCTTAACAAGGTCGTCCAATTGGATCAGCTGAGGCTAATTTTTAATTAGCATGCACATACGGTCAGCATGTATCTTCCTGTAGGGGGTGCACTGTTTAGTGCCTGCTCTGCCTTTTCTGTGCTTCCATTTTAGTGTAGGATATAAATTCAGGGGTCAATTTTGGGACATCCCATTGGTTTTCAGAAGGAAAAATAAAGCTGCCTTGACCTGACTGTCTGGGCCAAATTAATTTATTTGCCATAAATAATATTTACAACAAAAAGAAATAGTTTTACAGTAATCATCAGCTAAATAATGTAAGATTTCTTTATAGCTCAGTGCATTGTGCAGTGAGTTTAAACTGTGTGGTGATGTAAAACTGCAGTGATATTAATCTGTGCTGGGATTTTACTCTGTGCAGGTATCTCAGACTGTGTCATGAGATCAAACTGTACATTTATAACCTGAACTACTAAATCAGTTTCCATCTCCAATCAACTGAATCCATCCCAAAACAATCATGTATTATTAACAACCAGTTTATTATTAAAATTATTATTATTATTATTATTATTATTATTATTAAAAGTTTTACTGACAGCTGATGAAGAAAAAAATCTGTCTAAATGTGAATAGAAATGTTCTGAAATCAGCTGTCAATAAAGGTGAATGTAGGGATCAGCCTTATAAAAAGAATGTGAAGGTAAATGTTACTAAAGACAGGGATAGATGGATAACAACAGTGTAAAAGACACAGATGAGGACTGAATATTAATGGGAGGTGGATGCTGAGTACTGCTTCCATCAGGATTCTCCATCACTGGCTGCCCAATATAGCCCCATATAGTCTGTGAGGGTGTGAGTGAGTGAATGAGTGCACAGCGATGGATTGTCACCCTATACTATCCTGGGTGTGTCAGCACGTTCCCCTCTGTGCTGGGGATCCAGGTTCGAATCCCAATCTGGGTAAAGGGGATGAGTCCCCCCACTGAGCCTCGTCCTCCCATGGTTTCTTCCTTAGAATAACATTTTTTTTCTTGCCAATGTTGCTTTGGCTTGGCCTTTGGGCTTACATTACTGTAACGCTGCTGTGTGACGATGTACTGTAGTAAAAAGCGCTCTATACATAAATATAAAATGGAATATAATGGATGCGTAAACAAATGGGAATTGTAATCAGGATTTAATTCAAATTACTTCTACTGTACAGCATGGTCTTATAAATAGTGACATAAGAAACAAGTTGTGTTTTTGGTTCCTTTGCTATGAATAAATTATCTTCCTTCAGCACGTGCAAGTGTAGGGGGTGCCATAAATACACTGCTTCTGCAAAATACACTAAAGGAAAAGATTGCCAAGTATTCCTTCACAGAACATGTTGCACACGAAAGATTTAGTGAAAACAAAATAAATCAGAATTTTCAAACATGACATCTTAACAAAAATCGGGGTGCGGACTTTGGTTCCCTCTGATGTACATGTTAGAGATCAAAAAACAAAACTGCAGCAACACTGCTAAAGGTATTTTTAAATTAATCCAACACCTAAATAACATGGATTTAATCATCAACTCAGCACAGCGACGTGAGCTTCCGTTCTTCACCACATGTAAACAGACGTTGTTCACAAGACCGTTCCAATGGAAAGGAACGTGGCGCACCATGTAATATACCTTGGGTTCAAGATTAAAACACCCATCAACATGCCTAAACCCAAGTGGATAGTAGGGTAGTAAGATTGTGACAAAGTATACCCTAGATAATTATAACCGTATAATTCTGGACCAAATGAATACCAAACTCAAGCCATACATTCTTAGTTAATTTATTCAAGTCATACAATTGATCACAGTGGGTAACAGCATTGCTAGAACACACAGGATAATCACTTAGACTTTAACAGCATTATTAAAACTTGGCAGAGATACAGAGGAGCCACTGGAAGTTCCTGGTGTATTGACGTTCAGCAGGTTCATGGGGAGCCTTACAGCAGAGGGCTGGGCAGAAGCATGGCACTTGCCTCATGGCAGAAGCAGCACTTGCCTGGCTACATACATTGAAACTAGCTGAGGCTCCTGAATAAGAGATGGGGACCCTAGAGTGAACACTGCTTAGAGGGTTGGATTGGGCAGCAGGAAGGACCACAGATGCACTACCTTGAAACACGGATTGGGAAGGTCCAGTAGACTGCCAGGTGTTCTGTGAAGGTAGTGCGCCAACAGAAAACTGTTGACCAGAGACTACAGATGCAGGAAACCATGAGGCCTAACTCAGGGAGGAAGTTCCAGTAGCAGAGGTAGTTGTGGAGATGGCTAGAAACCTGAACCCAGGCTGGCACTCTGGAACATGGCATCAGATGATGTCGCTGCAACTTGGCTCAGAGATGCATAAGGATTATTGGTTGCTAGTACCCATGCAGATGGAGCCACGGAACTCCAGGATGGATTAAAACCAGAAAGCGTTACACCAACCCATTTATTCGGTCCAGACAATGGAGCTCCCTGCAATACCTGGGCTGTATTTTGAGAGGGTTGGGTTTGGGTATTCCAGCTATAAAACCCTGTAGCCCATAAGAACCCTGAGCAGTAGTAAACAAGTGTGCCACATTGCCTGGTGCAGGTCCTAGTAGCTGGGTCTGAACTGCAGCGGAAGGCTGTCCTGGAGTTGGGACCTGTAAAGCAACCTATGATGCAGACTGATCATAGCTCCATTGCTGAGCTGGAGAGGCTGAGACATCTGCTACACCTTGAGGTGAGGCCAGAGATCCTGAAACCTGGACTACTTGGGTTACAAGATGGAAGGTTTGGGTCTGAGCTACAGGAACATTTTAACCTCTACTGGATGGAACACCTTGTCCTGATGAAACAAACCAGTTAGAACCACTCACAGCTGGATCATAGCCCTGTTGCTGAGCTGGAGAGCTAGACACACTTGCTACACCTTGAGGTGGGACCTGGAATATTGAACCCTGGACTACTTGAGGTACAGGCCTGATTGTTTGGCTCTGTGGCATTAGAGAAAAACCTTGTCGTGATAAAACAAACCAGTTAGAACTGCTGAGATGGAGAGACAGGAGCTGTAGTCAATCAATCACTGTAGTCAGTCAATTAATGCTGTGCTTTATTAGCTCTAACTGCCTTCCTTCTGCTTTTTTTCAGGTGTGACCGGGTTCCTGGAGGTGTAGATTCAAAGATTCAAGATTCAAAGCTTTTATTGTCATATACACAGTAAAGAAACATGTTTCCCTGTGCAATGAAATTCTTACTTTGCCAACTGCGAATAAATTTTTTTTTTTACATTGTGCAAGTGTCACGCTCGCTTACCTCGACCAGAACGGCTGCGCTATGGAAGCGCAGAGACGAAGCGCTTTAACGCGCTGAAGGTAGCCAGGCACAACAGGTAGCAGAACAACCGTTTTTATTAAAGGTGTAGGAACACCCAAAACACAAAGAGGTACAAACGCAAGGAGACATATAAATAACGACGTGCATGGAGGAAGGGGAACACCGGAAATAAATACCAAAAGCACCCGATTACGTGCACAAACGAACCAATACACAACAGGTTAATTAACTAAAATGCTGAACACAAACACAAGTTAATTAACCTAAAACAAAGGAACAGGTGCCCTAGGCAGGTGTCCTCTGCTGAAACGGCGGGACCTTTTTGGTGTCCTGCCTTGGCGGGCGCTTTCTGGCAGCTTGACCCGGTGTCACACCCTCTGGCTGTGTGACAAGGTGGACGCCCTCTGCGGCCGAGGAGTGACGAATGCCCTCTGGCTGCATGGCGAGGTGGACGCCCTCTGTGAACAAGGAGCTGCGGATGTCAGGCTGGACAGGGCAGACAAAGGGATCGGGCACATTCACTCCATGCACCTCCTCACACACCAGCGGTAGCTCCGGTACCGTCCCCTCGCAGCGCGACTCAGGCGCGACACACTCTGGCTCGATCGCGGACACTGCACGTGTCTCACCTCTAGCACGCGTACCGGGCTGAGCAACCAGTCCAGTCAGTTCAATAAAAATTAAAGAACCTGTTGATGTTCCAATGAAACAGTGCTTCGTAGGAAAGTGTGCAGGTCTGAATTTTTACCTCGGGGAACGTTCTTAATGTGTTCTAGTGCAAATGGACTTTCTGGTTTTATTCATCTGGGTTTTAGATCATCATCTTTGGAACAGCAAACATTTTAACCAGAACCGTAACCATCGGTTCTCTGGCTGAGTGCCAGATTTAACAAACAGTTTCATCACATGACCTCATTTTGCAGAAACAGAACACGAGGTTGGAGTCAGAACCCTGATACAGTAACCCTGGATCTAGTGTCCCTACATAGTGAGGGTTACTAAAAAGGGAACAGTTTACTCACTATGTAGGGACACTCGATGTTCCAGAGTTACTGTATCAGGGTTCTGACTTCGTTCCGTTTGTTAAATCTGGCACTTAGCCAGAGACCCGATGGTTACGGTTCTGGTTAAAATGTTTGATGTTCCAAAGATGATGATCTAAAACCCAGATGAATAAAACCAGAAAGTCCATTTGCACTAAAACACATTAAGAATGTTCCCCGAGTTAAAAAGTCAGGCCTACACACTTTCCCACGATGCTTCAGTGGAACATCAACACGTTATTTAATCAAAGCAGATTTGCAAAGTACAGTGACGCTTAAAGAACATAGGTTCTAAAAGTAGTGTGGGGACCATAAGTATAGAATCCTAATGCAACAGGGATTTCGAGTCTGTCTTAAAGAATCCAGGTTCTAAAAGTAGTGTGGGGAACATAAGTATGGAACCCTAATGCAGCAGTTTTAGGTCCCTCCAAAAGACAGACCATTGGGTTCGGGTCTGGAGATAGAACTAGGCCACTAGAACCTTGAAATGCGTCTGATGGAAGCACTCCTTCGTTGCCTTGGCTGTGTGTTCCGGGTTGTTGTTGTGTTGGGGGTTCCTGCTGGAGGAGTACCTTACGATATATGACCTCATCTTCATCCCTTCCACATGTTCCGGTCGTTCTACCCCCTTTGCTGAAAATTCCCCCAAAAGTCTGATGACCCACCCCCCCCCCAACATCCAGATGGTTATTTGAGAACTTCAGATGGATCTGGACATCTGTTGGTGTGAGCAGCAGAACCTTGTGTGCACTGCAGGGTTTTCATCCAGAACGGCGGGGGGGAACACAGGTAATAAACTAAATAAGTATAAACTAAAATAAGTTCATCCAGGAGGAGAACATGCTCTCTGACAGAACGTTGGAGTTCTATTAGCAGGTGAACGGCAGGGGGGGGAGGGGGGGTTACTAACAGCCGTCTTTGAGGTGGTTCCAGCTCCCTTTAGGTACTTGAGCAGGTTTCCTATGTAGTTCTGAACCGATAAACAGCAGAAAGTTGAAACAAATGCTCAAATTAGAGTACACGACACGTTCTAATAACAAGAACACAGATAATAAACTAAACTACGCTCATCCAGGAGGAGAACATGCTCTCTGACAGTCACAGAACGTTGGAGTTCTATTAGCACTGGACTGACCTCAAAGTTCATAAAGAAGAACGTCTCCATAATTATGTGGTTGGTTCTGAGATCAGGATGTTAATTCTTAATGTAAAGAGATGACGAGGTCACATGACCTGAAGGTGGAGAGAACTTTCAGGGTTCTATAAAGAACCAAGATGAAGTGGTGGAACTCAGACCTTCTGCGATAGAGGAACCTTCACGCCGGTGTGAGAGTCTAGAACTGAAGGTGAGCCTCATGATCTGGAACTTCTGAACTTGACGTAGGAACTGTTCTCCGGAGCTAATGTTCTTCACCCTGTATGTTCCAGAATGATGAAGGTTCTACTGCTGACCCTGGTTCTTGCCTTGCTCCTGACGAAAGGTGAGATATGTGGAGCTTTTTCTGCTGATTTCATCACCAACCCCCGGCGGGTGATGTTGAGAACGTTCTGATGTTCCTCCATCTTCAGGTTCTGCGATAAGGTGTCTGCAGTGTGATGAGTACACTGGGAAATGTGATGTAGTGACGTGTGGTTCCAAAGAGAACTCCTGTTACGGTTACAAGGCTTATGCAGGTGAGCATGTTCTCCCCTCGTGGAACTGGGTGGAGTCCACTGACGTTCTGGTGTATGTACTGAATTAGAACCTCTTGATGTTCTCAGGGTTTGATGCCGGATGCATCCGTGCAACGTCCTGTATGGAAGGTATGAACTGCTGCGGAACCGACCTCTGTAATCAGCAGACCAGGAAGAGGCGCGAAGCAGGAGGGTACTGTGGAGGCTGTTCTCTGCAGTTCTGTTGATGTTCTCATTGTTCTACCGAATCCTTACTCTACAGTCTTGATTCATAAAGATCTCTGAATTAAACCGACTGCATCCATCTTTGTTTTGCTTTTTGGGTGATGGACACGGCGTCTCAGGTTCAACCGCAGAACGTCTGTAGAGCGTCCCCAACTCAAACTAACGAACGCTGTCATTTAAAACCACAATCTTTAACAGTAAATCAATAATAAATAAAAATACAGAACATGGTTCTAATACTTTAGTGTGTTGACGATGTACCTGTTTTTTGCCGCAGGATGCGATAACAACAACCGCACCTTAAAATAAATTCATAAATAATAACAATAACAATAATAATAATAAAAGAATAATAATAATGACAAAAATTATTTTATAAAATAATAATAATAATACATTTACATTACATTTAGTCATTTAGCAGATGCTTTTATCTAAAGCGACTTACAAATGAGAACATTACAAGTCAGAAGTTATGGAGAAAACCAACTATACTGTAAATTCTTTAAAGCTGATTGTTATTACATATACATTTACATTTAGTCATTTAGCAGACGCTTTTATCCAAAGCGACTTACAAATGAGAACACCACAAGTCAGAAGCCACGGAGAAAACCAACTATACTGTAAGTTCATCAAACCTGATTGTTATTCGAAGCTGCGCCCCCCCCCCCCCCCTTTTTTTTTTTTTTTTTTTAACAGGTATTTGTTAAATAGATGCGTCTTAAGTAGTTTCTTAAAACTGTTTAGAGATTCTGCCTTACGGACAGAGTTGGGAAGATCGTTCCACCATTTTGCAGTGGTGAACGCCACAGAATGAGAATTGGCTCCTCGGTGAGGTGGAATCGCCAGGCGGCAATCATCACTGGAGCAAAGTGAACGAGTCGGAGTGTATTTTGAAAAGATAGAGTGAAGGTAAGAGGGGGAAGATCCAGAAATGGTTCGGTATGCCAGAGTCAACGACTTGTACTGAATGCGAGCAGCTACAGGAAGCCAATGGAGGGAAGTGAGTAATGGAGTGACATGAGTTCGCTTGGGCTGGTTAAACACGAGTCGGGCTGCAGAGTTTTAAATTAGTTGAAGAGGTCTGATGGTGGAAGTTGGGATACCGGCAAGTAGTGCATTACAATAATCAAGCCGGGATAAGACTAGGGCTTGAACAAGCAGTTGGGTAGCATGTTCAGTCAGAAAGGGTCTGATCTTCCTTATGTTATAAAGGAGGAATCTACAAGAACGGGCGGTTTTGATAACATGATCAGAGAGTTTAAGGTGGGAGTCTATTGTGAACCCAAGGTTCCGGACCGAATCAGTTGGGGAGATTGTGGAGCCATCAATTTGGAAGGTCAGGTTGTGATGGATTGAGGGTTTAGCTGGGATAATGAGAAGCTCTGTTTTTTCTAAGTTTAATTTGAGATGACGGGCCTTCATCCAGACAGATATGTCGGAGAGGCATGCAGATACCCAATTTGAGATGGTGGTGTCATCAGGGGCAAAAGACAGATGAAGTTGAGTGTCATCAGCATAGCCGTGGTAAGAGAAACCATGCGCAGAGAACTCTCAAAATCTCCCCATTCCATGACACTTTGAAGGTCCTTCCTGTGAGATAGGATCGAAACCATTCAAGTGTCGTATCAGAAAAGCCTAATTCAGCTAGAGTGGCCAGTAGAATCTGATGATTTACTGTATCAAAAGCTGCAGAAAGGTCTAACAAAATGAGGACCGAGGATTGAGATTTGGCTTTGGCAGATTTAAGTGAGTCAATCACAGAGAGCAATGCTGTCTCCGTGGAGTGATCACATCTAAAACCGGATTGATTGGGATCAAGGAGATTATTCTGATTAAGAAATTTGGAGACCTTTGTGGATACCACCCGTTCAAGTGTTTTAGACAGGAAAGGTAAAAGAGAAACAGGTCTGTAGCTCTCGACCAAATTTGGGTTGAGCGTAGGTTTTTTGAGTAGGGGTTTGACTATGGCTTGTTTAAAACAATTTGGAAAAGTCCCTGACGTGAGAGAGGAGTTAATGATGTGTGTGAGAGCTGGTGTGATGGAGGAGGCAATGGATTGAAGAAGGTGGGATGGGATGGAATCAAGGGGGCAAGTAGTTGGGTTACTGGCAAGAAGAATTTTGGAGATGTCAGATTCTGTGACAGGGGAGAAGGAGGAGAGGGTTGGATGGCTGGATGTGTGAGATGTAGTGTTGTGGAAATGGTGAGTATGAAAGAGTTTGCTGATGCCCTCTATTTTTTCTGTGAAAAAAGTTGCAAAGACATCAGCTGACAGAGAAGTGTTAGGAGGGGGAGAGGGAGGAGTTAGTAGGGAGTTGAAAGTACTGAATAAGGTGCGGGCATCTGAGATGCATGTTACCTTGGACTGGAAGAACAAGGATTTCGCAGCAGTTACATCCTTGGAGAAAGTGGCAAGTGAAGACTGGTAAGTTTCTAAGTCTGAAGACAGACCAGACTTACGCCATTTTCTTTCGGCAGAACGAAGCGAAGTACGTTGCTTCCGAAGCGTCTCCGTGAGCCATGGATTGGATGGAGAACTATGTGTTTTCCTGGTGGATTTTGGACAGACCTGATCAAGACATGAAGCCAAGGTGGAGCAGAATGTGTTTGATGCAGTGTTGGTGTCAAGGGTTAAGAAGTTACTGATGCTAGGAAGGGTATCTGTAACCAAGTCGGCAAAGAGTGTGTTAGAGAGGGCACTAAGATTGTGACGTACCTGAGATTTTTTACTGATGATCACGGGAGAAGGTGGAAGAGAGACAGAGAACTGTATGAAGAAGTGGTCTGATTCATGAAGTGGAGTGATGTGTATGTCAGAAGAGAGACATGAGCGCGTCATGATGAGGTCGAGCTGGTTGCCAGCCCTGTGGGTAGCTGAGGTGCGGAGTAGATGGAGGTCCAGGCTGGAGATGAGATCGAGGAACTCAGCGGCGTACGGTCAGTCTAAGTGAATGTTGAAATCTCCGAGGACAACAAGAGGACAACCATCATCTGGGAGAGATGATAATAGCATATCGAATTCCTCGACGAAGTTATCTAGTTGACCTGGGGGACGATAGATGACAAGAAAATGACATTTAGCCGGTTCAGTGATTGTCAGTGCATGGAATTCGAATGAGACCGTGTTTGATAAAAGTGTAAGAGGAGAGAATTTCCATTTGTGGGAAATAAGCAAACCTGTGCCACCTCCTCTTTTGCCAATACGAGGAGAGTGAGAGAAGTGGAAATTAGTTGAAAGGGCAGCTGGTGTCGCGGAATTCTCTGGACGAATCCACGTCTCAGTGAGGGCTAAAACCTGAAGACCAGCATGAGCCGCAAAAGCAGGAATGAAATCAGATTTCTTGGTGGCTGACTGACAATTCCATAGTCCTGCAGAGAAGGTGAAGGGCTCGCTTGTATTCACCTGCCGCAGAGTTCGCAGGTGTGCAAGAGTGCGCCTTCTCCTCAGCATTAAATTATTAGATGCTGAACCCTCCCCCCCCCTTTTTTTTGTTAAATATTTGTTAAATAATAATTTCTATTATTGTTATTATTATAATTTCTATCTATTCTATTCACAGTCCAAAAACATGGATAAGGTCGATTGAATTCTCCAAAATTGCCCCATATACAATGTGTATGTGTTGTTGTTTGTGTCTGTGTGAGTGTGTGTCCAGGGGTAGATTGACGCCCTGTCCTGGGTGTTTCCGCCCAGCGCCCGAGACGTTCTCCCTTGGATGGCATGGGGACCGTAATAGAGGATAAAGCGGAAGATAATGGATGGCTGATAATGGAGGATCACCAAATATAATTTTTAAAAACTGCCCTCTTTTCCCCCTGAGGGTAATTAATACCCCTCCATCAGGAGGGTTAACAAATGAAGCATCACTGAAATCAGGGAGGTCCAAATATTTAAATGTTCAAACAGCATTAAATTTGATGAAGTGAAGTTAAGCACAATTATAAACAATTATCATCATCACAATCACCTTCACTTTTTAAACAACTCAACTCAGGAGTAAACATTCAGAGAACATCAAACAAACCGTATAGAACACCTTCAGTTTCATTCATTTAAGTTTGATGTGGAGCAGCTCCTCTGTCGCCTTCATGACGTCATCACCTCTTTAAAAATCACTAGTTGTGTCAGAAGCGTCTGTCTCCATCATCAGCCTCTCCTCTGCTGCCCCCCAGCGGCCTCTGAATATATGAAGCTATCATACAGATATAGATAGTATTAGAGTGGTGCTGCCATCATGTGGTAAAAGACGGAATTACATTAAAACGTTAATTTATTTATTTATCCTGACAGAGCGAGCGAACCATAAATAAAACATTATTAACCCGGCCGTTTGGAATCGGAGCTGCGGGACAACTAACGATAAATTATTATAACTTATGCCAAAAAAAACTAAATATAATAATAGTAATAAAATAAAATAATAATAATAATAATAATTCATTCATTCATTCATTATCTCCCGCTTTATCCTCTATTAGGGTCGCGGTGGGGTTCCCCATGCCCATCCAGGGGAGAACGTCTCGGGCGCTGGGCAGATAGACCCAGGACAGGGCGCCAATCCATCGCTGGGCAATAATAATAATAATAATAATAATAATAATAATAGGTGGCTTAGTGGTTAGCATGTTCTCCTCTCAGCACTAGGGATTCCCAGTTCGAATCCCCATCTGGGTGGAATTTCCATGTTCTCCCCGTGTCCACGCTGGTTTCCTCCGGGTTCTCCGGTTTCCTCCCACAGTCCAAAAACATGGATCAAGTCAATTGCGTTATCCAAATTGCCCCATATAATGTGTGTATTTGTGCGTGTCTGTGTAAGTATGTGCTCAGCGATAGATTGGTGCCCTGTCCTGGGTGTATCTACCCAGCGCCCAAAACGTTCTTCCCTGGATGGGCATGGGGAACCCCCCTGCGACCCCAATAGAGGATAAAGCGGGAGATGTAATGAATGGTCGGTCGGTGCAATTTATCTTTCTGATAGAACCACGCCCAAAACGCTTTTAACCATTAAATATTTTCAATCTTGCTCTGATTTAATGCAATTATAATAATAATACTAATAATACATTTTTTTTATGAAGTGCTTTTCTGGAACTTCTAAGACCCTTAAAAGAACTTAGAACTTCACCATAATTTTACAATCAGACACATCCCCTTATTTATAACAAGCCCTGCATATTGAAAAACACCTGCGGCCAACCCAAAACCTGATTTTATATATATATATATATATATATATATATATATACTGTATATATATACAGTATATATATATATATATATATATATATATATATATATATATATATATATATATATGTGTGTGTATATATATATATATTCATTATCTTCTGCTTTATCCTGCACCGTGCTGTTTACAAGAACCCTGTTCAGAACGCATAAATCAGTAAAACAGACCACAGTGAGGAGTCACTGATGTTGTGTGCACAGGATATGCAGCGCATTGATGCGAGGTCCTGTATGGAAGAGAGAGAAGACCCGATGATTTTCTCTGCTGTCCTCACATTTTTCCAGTCAGAGGCATTACAACCTCCACACCAGACAGAGTATTCTTAAACCACATGTGGAATTTGTAATTCTTTCCCCTCATTCACTACCCACTACAAAGTGTTTACCTTCATTGTGAACTGAAAAGTATTACACCATAACAATTTCAAACTACCTCGAACACGCATTTGATTAAAATGTATATGTAAATGTGGTTTTAAATTATAAACAATAAAGCTTCTAGTGCACGACTTCTGTCAGTTGTGATTTTGAATACAGCTTAAGAAGCCCGCCAAAAGAACAAATGTGACAGTTTAAAATGTGAATCGCAGGCGTTACTAAAATCGTACCAATGATATTTATTCATTTCCCTTGATACATCATACATAAGGATAAAATAAAATACTTTGAACCTTTAAGATCTGTAATGAATTTGGTCAGTAAATGTAAAGGTTTTTATTCTTATTCTTTGGCTGCTGGGAAACAGAATAATATACTATTCATTTTTTATTATTCTCAAATAATGTCAATCTTGTCAAACTATTACACTAAAATTGCAACTAAACATTTATATATATTTCTTGAAGTTCTTGAACACTGTTGTGTATGAATTGCTATAGGAAAATTCTCTAATTGATTTGCTCACCAATACTGAGATAGTATCCTCATATATTGATGTCATGTTATTGAAATGTTTATAAATCAGCTAAAAAGAAGTAAGGAGTAGTTTAAAGCTTGGTATTCGAAAGAGAATGCATTGAGAAGTTATTTCAATTCAAAACAACATATGAATTTTCTGTAGGAACGGCATGTGATGCAGGACACTCTTTTGTTCCTTTAAAAATATGATTTAAAGGAAAAAGTAAACTTCTGTATTAAGTATTTTTTCAATAGAATCAGAAGGTTTTAAAGCCAGACTGGTATAAAATATCTCCATACTCATATAACCATATTTAAGAATTTATCTTGGAACCATTTTACCAGTTTATATCGTTTGTACTTGTTGTAATTGTATTGAAAGCAATAAAAACTACACACAGGAAAAAAAACCCGTAATCACTTACAGGTCTATCAGATGATTACAGAATTAGAAACAGCTCCTTTCAGGAACACATGGGCGGCTCTTAAAAGAGCCATTGGGTTCGTGAGTTTGTGGGAATCAAAGTGGTTTAACCGCTGAAGCCGTACAGAGTGCGCCCCTGGCGTTTGAGAGCGTAAATCGCATCCATGGCGGTGACGGTCTTTCTCTTCGCATGCTCGGTGTAGGTGATGGCGTCGCGGATCACGTTCTCCAGAAAGACCTTCAGCTAGTGATGGCAAAATGAAGCCTCATGAACCAATGGGGCTTTCCAGTCCAAAGATTCACCAAAAGGTTCATTACTGGAAGCATCATGAACTGTTTTCACTAGTGACACCTGCTGTTAAAAGAGAAATATGACAATCTACAGTAATCTGAGCAAGGGTATCTTTGAATGTCTATATAGGAAATCAACCATCTTTGCCACCTTGTATCAAAGAAAACAAAAGGTTGTTTGTTAGGAAATATTATTAGGTATTAAGTGATGATAAACACTTAAAATAAATACAACAATGATAGCACTGACACTGAATGTAAATGTGCTTATTGATTATTGATTTATTGATTTTTATTTAAAAACATAAACTTTTTAAAAGTGTTAGGGTTTAGGCGATTTCCTTTTTTGGATACAATCTCCCCAGCCTTAGAGAATACCCTTTAACATGGCACTGAGGAGACTGAAATGCATAAAAACGTTTGTGCCAACTTATATAAATGTGTATATATATATATATATACACAGTATATATATATATATATATATATATATATATATATATATATATATATGTTCACTCCAGTACATGAGTGGAGTTTCTTGTCTGGGCAGGTTTACTTCAGATAAGTATTTGTCAACTTCAATGGTTGCATCAACTTTGCACTCAAATTATGCCTGCTCTGTCCCACATTGGAGTCCAGCAAATGCACCTATAAGTGTGACCTTTGGCACACATACACATATTCACACACACACACACACACACACACACACACACACACACACACACACACACACACACACACGATATACAGTGGTGTGAAAAAGTGTTTGCCCCCTTCCTCATTTCCTGTTTTTTTGCATGTTTGTCACACTTAAGTGTTTCGGAACATCAAACCAATTTAAACAATAGTCAAGGACAACGCAAGTAAACACAAAATGCAATTTGTAAATGAAGGTGTTTATTATTAAAGGAGAAAAAAATCCAAACCTAATAACTGGTTGGGCCACCCTTAGCTGCAACAACTGCAAACAAGCGTTTGCGATAAATTGCAATGAGTCTTTTACAGCGTTCTGGAGGAATTTTGGCCCACTCATCTTTGCAGAATTGTTCTAATTCAGTTACATTAGAGGGTTTTCGAGCATAAACGGCCTTTTTAAGGTCATACCACAACATCTCAATAGGATTCAGGTCAGGATTTTGGCTAGGCCACTCCAAAGTCTTCATTTTGATTTTCTTCAGCCATTCAGAGGTGGACTTGCTGGTGTGTTTTGGATCATTGTCCTGCTGCAGAACCCAAGTTCGTTTAAGCTTGAGTTCACGAACAGATGGTTGGACATTCTCCTTCAGGATCTTTTGGTAGACAGCAGAATTCATAGTTCCATTTATCACAGCAAGTCTTCCAGGTCCTTCCACAGCAAAACAGCCCCAGACCATCACACTACTACCACCATATTTTACTGTTGGTATAATGTTCTTTTTCTGAAATGCAGTGTTCCTTTTACGCCAGATGTAATGGGACACACACCTTCCAAAGAGTTCCACTTTTGTCTCATCGGTCCACAGAATGTTTTCCCAAAAGTGTTGGGGATCATCAAGATGTGTTTTGGAAAAATTGAGAAGAGCTTTAATGTTCTTTTTGCTCAGCAGTGGTTTTCTTCTTGGAACTCTGCCATGCAGGCCATTTTTGCCCAGTCTTTTTCTGACGGTGGAGGCATGAACGCTGACCTTAACTGAGGCAGGTGAGGCCTGCACTTCTTTGGACGTTGTTGTGGGGTCTTTTGTGACCTCGTCGTCGCTGCGCTCTTGGGGTAATTTTGGGCGGCCGGCCACTCCTGGGAAGGTTCACCACTGTTCCATGTCTTCGCCATTTGTGGATAATGGCTCTCACGGTGGTTCACTGGATTCCCAAAGCTTTGGAAATGGCTTTATAACCCTTTCCAGACTGATAGATCTCAATTACTTTATTTCTCAATTGTTCCTGATTTTCTTTGGATCTCGGCATGATGTGTAGCTTTTAAGGATCTTTTGGTGGACTTTACTGTGTCAGGCAGTAAATTTTTTTTAAGTGATGTCTTGATTGAGAACAGGTGTGGCAATAATCAGGCCTGGGTGTGGCTAGAGAAATTGAACTCAGGTGTTAAAAACCACAGTTACAGTATGTTTTAACAAGGGGGCAATCACTTTTTCACACAGGGCCATGATGGTTTGGATTTTTTTCTCCTTTAATAATAAACACCTTCATTTACAAATTGCATTTTGTGTTGTCCTTGACTATTGTTTAAATTGGTTTGATGTTCTGAAACACTTAAGTGTGACAAACATGGAAAAAAACAGGAAATGAAGAAGGGGGCAAACACTTTTTCACATCACTGTATATATCAGCGGCACGGTGGCTTAGTGGTTAGCACATTTGCCTCTCAGCGCTAGGGATTTCCGGTTCGAATCCCCATCTGGGTGGAGTTCCCATGTTCTCCGAGTGGGTTTCCTCCAGGTTCTCTGGTTTCCTCCCACAGTCCAAAAACATGGATCAAGTCAATTGAGTTTTCCAAATTGCCCCATGTAGAGTGTGTGTGTGTGTGTGTGTGTGGGTGAGTGTGCGCCCAGCGATAGATTGGCGCCCTGTCCAGGCTGTAGCTGCCCAGTGCCCGAAACGTTCTCCCTTGGATGGGCATGGGGAACCCCCCCCCCCCCCTGCTACCCTAATAGAGGATAAAGTGGAAGATAATGAATATATATATATATATATATATATATATATATATATATATATATATATATATATATATATATATATATACTAAACTAGTCTACTAAACCCTAACCTAATAATATAAATATTAGATATATTAATAACTGATAATGTTACTATAATAATTATAACTGATATACTCTATAATGTTATTACTAAACTTTACAAACTAACTGTAACGCACACTTCAATCGCCTTGCAACCACACCAAACAACGGCAACTCAAAACCCACTAAGTTCCTTGCGGTTCAAACCCTCTTTGTGCCGTCGAGGCACGCAAAATGAAACGATGACGTCAACCACTGAAATGTACTATGATGCTTTAATCATGTTGATATTATGAACCTTAAAAGGCCTCACTTTCCCTGGTGAAGGCCTAACTGGGAGTCTGTGGGAAGAATGACCTTCTTTTGTATTCAGTTTTTTTTTTCATCTACCTATATAAATGAGCTGTGAATCATAATAAATCGAAGCATTGATGATCAACACTCGCATGGTTGTATTTTCTTCCCAAACGTTTGCAGTTATGATGCAGATTTTATAGTTGCTCCTGTTGTGAAACGTTCAGCCCATCTGCTTAACTCCTCATCTCATCATTAACTCCTCTCTCACGTCAGGGACTTTTCCAAATTGTTTTAAACAAGCCATAGTCAAACCCCTACTCAAAAAACCTACGCTCAACCCAAATTTGGTCGAGAGCTACAGACCTGTTTCTCTTTTACCTTTCCTGTCTAAAACACTTGAACGGGTGGTATCCACACAGGTCTCCAAATTTCTTAATCAGAATAATCTCCTCGATCCCAATCAATCCGGTTTTAGATGTGGTCACTCCACGGAGACAGCATTACTCTCTGTGATTGACTCACTTAAATCTGCCAAAGCCAAATCTCAATCCTCGGTCCTCATTTTGTTAGACCTTTCGGCAGCTTTTGATACAGTAAATCATCAGATTCTACTGTCCACTCTAACTGAATTAGGCTTTTCTGATACGACACTTGAATGGTTCTGATCCTATCTCACAGGAAGGACCTTCAAAGTGTCATGGAATGGGGAGATCTCTAACTCTCACCAAGTACGCACTGGTGTGCCTCAGGGCTCTGTACTTGGTCCTCTCCTCTTCTCTCTTTACATGACATCACTGAGCACAGTCATCCAGGCGCATGGTTTCTCTTACCACTGCTATGCTGATGACACTCAACTTCATCTGTCTTTTGCCCCTGATGACACCACCATCTCAAATCGAGTATCTGCATGCCTCTCCGACATATCTGTCTGGATGAAGGCCCGTCATCTCAAATTAAACTTAGAAAAAACAGAGCTTCTCATTATCCCTGCTAAACCCTCAATCCATCACAACCTGACCTTCCAAATTGATGGCTCCACAATCTCCCCAACTGACTCGGTCCGGAACCTTGGGTTCACTATAGACTCCCACCTTAAACTCTCTGATCATGTGATCAAAACCGCCCGTTCTTGTAGATTCCTTCTTTATAACATAAGGAAGATCAGACCCTTTCTGACTGAACATGCTACCCAACTGCTTGTTCAAGCCCTAGTCTTATCCCGGCTTGATTATTGTAATGCACTTCTTGCCGGTATCCCAAATTCCACCATCAGACCTCTTCAATTAATTCAAAACTCTGCAGCCCGACTCGTGTTTAACCAGCCCAAGCGAACTCACGTCACTCCATTACTCACTTCCCTCCATTGGCTTCCTGTAGCTGCTCGCATTCAATACAAGTCGCTGACTCTGGCATACAGAACCATTTCTGGATCTTCCCCCTCTTACCTTCACTCTATCTTTTCAAAATACACTCCGACTCGTTCACTTCGCTCCAGTGACGATTGTCGCCTGGCGATTTCACCTCACCGAGGAGCTAATTCTCATTCTGTGGCGTTCACCACTGCAAAATGGTGGAACGATCTTCCCAACTCTGTCCGTAAGGCAGAATCTTTAAACAGTTTTAAGAAACTACTTAAGACGCATCTATTTACCAAATACCTGTTATAAAAAAAAAAAAAAAAAAAAAAAAAAAAAAAAAAGGGGGGGGGGGGGGGGGGGGGGGGGCGCAGCTTCGAATAACAATCAGGTTGATGAACTTACAGTATAGTTGTTTTTCTCCATGGCTTCTGACTTGTGGTGTTCTCATTTGTAAGTCGCTTTGGATAAAAGCGTCTGCTAAATGACTAAATGTAAATGTAAATGTAAATCTGCTTGTTTCTTTGTTTGAGAATCATTGGGGGAGGAAAATGGCGGGAAGGAAGGTTCCCGCCATTTATAAAAATAAAATTATTATTCTACAAAATTCATTTGAAATATAATTACTGGGTGATGGAGTACATTAACTACACAAAAAAATTCATTAACACAATAACTTATATGATATATAAATGTCCTTGTTTGGGGTCAGAACACCATTCAGTACTCCTGGAGCAATAAACAAATGTACTGTGTATATATTTGTACCATTAAAGTGGTGTTTGTACAAAATATATTACAATGAATTAACATTGTTAAACAAATTCACAAGCAAAATATCGACTATATTATTATTTTTTGTTGTGCTAGATGTGAAATATTGTGAGATAATGTGGAAGTGAGCATATACTTTTACAGACTAAATGTAATATTTCGTTACAGGTCTCATGGTCTCTAAATGCTTGAACATTACTTAAAATGCTTAAAAATATTAATTTAAAAAATGTAGGGTTTTTTTTGTATTTTTGTTTCATCTGTAATCCTAAAAGTTCTGTGATATTGTTTGAATTTAATGCGTTTGAACAGCTGTGATACAATTCAACAGTCCCTATTGTTCTGTGGTGGGGGGGGGCCCTTCTGAACTAGTGAACTAGATGAACATGCAGTTTAGGACGCTCCCTTGTTCATTTTAAATGCAGAGCATTTTATTCACTAAACTGATACATTTAATAACTTATTGTTTAGCAGTGTTCTGTATTTTATTTATGCTTCCACTTTAAAAGTTAATGTTGATTAAAAAAAAAAAAGATTTTCAGGAAAACAAATTAACAGCTGTATATTTTAACAATGCTTGTGAATGTTATCAAAGGAATTCAGTGAACAATAGAATCGATTCTTTGATCCTTCATTTTGTCTACACAGTGAACATACTAATAGATGTTTTTATTATGAATTTATTTTATGTATTATCATATATGTTAAGCGGCATGGTGGCTTAGTGGTTAGCACGTTCGCCTCTCAGCGCTAGAGATTCCTCATCGAATGTTCGAATCCCCATCTGGGTGGAGTTTCCATGTTCTCCCCGTGTCTGCGTGGGTTACCTCCGGGTTCTCCGGTTTACTCCCACAGTCCAAAAACATGGATTGTTGGGGTTTTGTGTCACGTGGTGTTGTTTATGTCTGGTCTCCACGCCCCCGTAATTCCACGCACCTGGTGTTCCCATCACCACGCCCTATATAAGCACCTCACCACCGTTCCCCCACGCCAGATAGTCTTGTGCCCACGCTCGTCTCAAGCCTAGACTCTTCTAGCCCCCACGCCTCGATCACGCCTTGCCCTACCTCGCCTCACCTTGCCCTGCCACGCCTCGCCTTGTCTCGTCTGTTCTTCTTTGGATCCTCTGTTGTGTTTGCCCCGCTCTCGTCTGTTGTGTTTTCTGTGTGTGCAGCGCTCCAGCCGGACCAAGCCGTCTACCGCTAGGGCGTCAGGATTGGGACGCGTCCCCGAGCGTGACGTCAGACCCCGGACGCCCCAGGTGCTCGGAGTCGACAGCGGGAGGACCCTGGTGCTCGGAGTCGGCGATGGGTGGCCCCTGGTGCTCGGGATTGGCGGCGAACGGCCTCTGACTACGCGAGAGGGAATTGGCTACGCGGGAGGGAATGCGTACGCCGGTCCGATGGATGAAACGCTCCCACGGATATAACCTGCGCGGGGATATTGCGCAGCGCTGTATCGTGTTTGAACGCGGAAGGAGAGTCCAGAGACACCAGACATAAAAACAAAACAGGGTTTATTATTTAAAACGGTGTAGGGACACCAACAGAAAGGGGCAACAAACGAAACGAACTAACACCGGGATCTAACCACAAACAAAGACATGCACGGCGAAAATGGAAGACGGAAACTAAATACAAAAAACACCCAGACATTATTATTGTTGTTATTGTTTTATTATTATTGTTATTATTATTATTGTTTTTATTATTATTATTATTATTATTATTATTATTATATATTTAGTTTAAGGTGCGGTTGTTGTTATCATATCCTGCGTCAAAAACCACGTACGTCATCCACACGCTAAAGTATTAGAATCATGTTCTGTATTTTTATTTATTATTGATTTACTGTTAAAAGAGTATCGTTTTAAAATGACAGAGATCGTTAGCTTGAGTTTGGGTCGTTCTGGAGACGTTCTGCGATGTCCACCAACCAAAAACCAAAACAAAGATGGATGCAGTCAGTTTAATTCAAAGATCTTTAGGAATCAAGACTGTAGAGTAAGGATTCTATAGAAGAGTGAGAACATCATCAGAACCGCAGAGAACGCCTTGAGCCGCTGACCCCTACTCTTGTGCTGTACCCTCCTGCACTGCATCTCTTTCTGTTCTGCTGATTACAGAGGTCGGTTCCGCAGCAGTTCATACAGGAGGTTGCATGGATGCTTCCGGCATCAATCCCTGAGAACATCAAGAGGTTCTAATTCAGTACATACACCAGATCGTCAGTGGACTCCACCCATTTCCAACGGGGAGAACATGCTCACCTGCATAAGCCTTGTAACCGTAACAGGAGTTCTCTCTGGAACTATACGTCACTACATCACATTTCCCAGTGTACTCATCACACTGCAGACACCTTATCCCAGAACCTGAAGATGGAGGAACATCAGAACGTTCTCAACATCACCCGCCGTGGGTTGGTGATGACATCATCAGAAAAAGCTCCACATCACTCACCTGTCAGGAGCAGGGCAAGAACCAGGGTGAGCAGTAGAACCTTCATCATTCTGGAACATATAGGGTGAAGAACGTTAGCTCCGGAGAACAGATCCTACGTGAAGTTCAGAAGTTCCAGATCATCAGACTCACCTTTAGTTCTAGACTCTCACACCGTCGTAAATATTCCTCTCTCGCAGAAGGTCATCTGTTTAGATTTAGAATTAACATCCTGATCTCGGAACCAACCACATAATTATGGAGATGTTCTTCTTCATGTACTTTGAGGTCAGTCTACCTCCTAATAGATGAATAATGGGGGGGGGGGGTCATCAGACTTTGGGGGGAATTTTCTGCAAAGGGGGTAGAATGACCGGAATGTATGGAAGGGACGAGGATGAGGTCATGTATCGTAAGGTACCCCTCAGTAAGAATATCGAAGATGGTGGTGGCAAGAACCTTCAGCAGAACAAGGACCCAGAACACACAGCCAGGGCAACAAAGGAGTGGTTCCCTCAGACACATTTTAAGGTTCTGGAGTGGCCTAGTTCCATCTCCAGATACTTATGTTTCCCACACTACTTTTAGAACCTGGGTTCTTTAAGCATCACCGTACTTTGACAATCGGCTTTGATTAAAGAAGGTGCTGATGTTTCCACTGGAGCAGTGCATCTTGGGAGAGCATGCAGGCCTGACTTTTTACCTCGGGGAACGTTCTTAATGTGTTCTAGTGCAAATTGACTTTCTGGTTTTATTCATCTGGGTTTTAGATCATCATCTTTGGAACATCAAACATTTTAACCATAACCATCGGTTCTCTGGCTGAGTGCCAGATTTAACAAACAGGTTGATCACATGACCACATTTCACAGAAACAGAACACGAGGTTGGAGTCAGAACCCTGATACAGTAACCCTGGAACATCAAGGGTTAGGGTCTTTACTTAAGGGTGGACATCAAGTGTCCCTACATAGTGAGGGTTGATGGAGTTCACTTCTTTCCCACAAGCCTGCGATGGCCCAACCTCAAACTTAAAACATTCCCTTTTTAGGAACACTTGCACAGATCACTCACAATGACCTCGTCAGTGCCACATCGAAACCTTGATTCCATGAACCAATAAAATAAAGCACGTTAATCAGAACACTGAATCGCTGCAGTAGAACCAGAACATCCACAGTGTGCTAAAGACCCCCAGGTCATGTGACTCCTGACCAATCAGCGTCAAGAGTCAAAAATGTACTCACGTAGAACTGGACATATATACACACACACCTACACATATATACACACACATTCACACACTAACACATATTCAGACACATACACACACATTCACACACTAAAACATACACACTCCAACACATACACACACACATACACTAACACACACCCACACATAAATACACACATACACTAACACACATACACACACATACACACTCACACAAATAAATACACATACATTAACAAACTCACTCTAACACACACACACACACACACACACATAAATACACACATACATTAATATACAAACACACAAACACACACATAAATAAACACACTCTAACACACACACATACACACAAACAAAACACATACACACATAAATACACACACACTAACACACACAAACTCACAAACACGTATACACACATACATACACATATACACAAACATACACACGCATATAAAACAAATATATGCACACACTCACTCTAAATGGGGCAATTTTGGAGCATTCAATTCACCTCGAATCAAAGTTTTTTGGACTGTGGGAGGAAACCGTAGAACCCGGAGGAAACCCACGCGGACACGGGGAGAACATGCAAACTCCAAACGGATTGGGATTCAAACCGCGAATCCCCAGCGATAAGAGGAGAACATGCTAAACCACTAAACCAATGTGCCTCCCGCATATATTTTTGTTACTATTATTATCGGTGGCTTAGTGTTTAACATGTTCTCCTCTCAGTGCTGGGGAGCCAGGTTTGAATCTCAATCTAGGGGGTAGGTTTGCATGTTCTCCCTGCATCCGCATAGGTGTCCTCCAGGTTCTCTCATGCGGTGTTGATGCCGAGAACCCAAAGAACACAAAGAGTTCCGAGATAAAACCAAACCAAATTCTCAGCATCGTAAAGCAGTTTATTGACACTGGAACCCGTTTGGGAGAACCTGTAGCACGTCACCTGTTAAGACTCGATTTGGGAACGTATTTTCACTTAATAAAACAATTTTTTAAGAGTTCTTTACATTTTAGTTTCTGAATTATGTCATAATATGCCATGTCGAGACCGCCAATTACCATTTGGAACTTAAAGAGAGTATGGGGTTAACTATACACACACACACACACACACACACACGCACACACACACACACACACACACTGACTCAGTATACACACTTAGGGTCACATGTTATAAAGGAGTTGTCTCATGAGGGCTGTAGAACCCGTATGAAGGGTTCATGTGTAATGATGATGAGCAGAACCGAATTGGAACCCTGATGTAGATCTAAATGTAATGTTCTGTGTAGAAAAAATCCCCCAGAACTTAGAAACTCCAACATTCTGTGCCTGTCAGAGAGCATGTTCTCCTCCTGGATGAACTTACTTTAGTTTATTATCTGTGTTCTTGTTATTATAACTTGTCGTGTTTTCTAATTGGAGGCTTTGTTTCCACTTTCTGATGTTTTCTGCATTGGAGAACCTGCTCAAGTACCTAAAGAGAGCTGGAACCAGCTTCTCAAAGACGGCCGTTAGAACCCCCCCCCCCCCAATCAATAAAAATTAAAGAACGTGTTGATGTTCCACTGAAGCAGTGCATTGTGGGAAAGCGTTAAGGCCGTATATTTTTACCTCGGGGAACGTTTTTAATGTGTTCTAGTACAAATTGACTTTCTGGTTTTATTCATCTGGGTTTTAGATCATCATCTTTGGAACATTAAACATTTTAACCAGAACCAGAACCATTGGTTCTCTGGCTGAGCACCAGATTTAACAAACGGGTTGATCACATGACCTCATTTCACACAAACAAAACTGCTGCGGAACCGACCTCTGTAATCAGCAGAACAGGAAGAGGCGCAGTGCATTCCCCTTTAAGCAAGTGGGTCAACCTTTTTAATGAGGGTTCTCTGAAGATCTGAGGTTCTAAAGATCTGCATGGGGTTCTCCCTGTGTTGATTCTTAAAGAATCAGAATCAGGTTTATTGGTCACATACGTAGTTATACATGGTACAGCCAGCAGTGAAATTTCTTTTTTGACCTCTCCACAGAAAAATAAAATTTGTTTAACAAGGATAAGAGTAAGAAAAATAAGGTAGAGTAAGATAAAAATAAGATAAAGATAAAATTTAACTATGTATTTACAATGTGCAATGGAATTATAAAGTGTGTTAAAGTTAAAGTGTGTTGTGCTTTTCGTGCAAATATTGCAGTGCAGTGTTACAGGTTCAAGTTAATGTCCTTTTAGTCCTGGTTCAGAGTCCGAATCGCCGTTGGGAAGAAGCTCCTCCTCATCCTCACAAATGTGTTTGCCTTCAGGACACGAAAACGCCGTCCTTATGGCAACAGAGTGAAGAGCTTGTTGTCAGGATGACTGAGGTCTTCCACAATCTTTTTGGCTTTGGACCAGCACCGCTTCCTGTAGATGGTCTGGAGGTCTGGAAGTGCTACTCGGGTGGTGTGTTCGGCCAAACGTACCACCCTTTGTAATGACCGTCTGTCCAGATGGGTGCTGTTCTCGAACCAGGTTATGATGTTCCCTGTGAGGATGCTTTCGACGGTGCAGGAGTAGAAGTTCTGCAGGACCTTGGAGGGCAGCTTGAAGTCTCGTAGACGTCGAAGGTGGTAGAGACGCTGACGAGCCTTCTTTGCCAGTTTGTTAATGTGGCAGGACCAAGATAGGTCCTGCGCGATGTGAACTCCAAGGTACTTGAAGTTGTCTACTCTTTCTACTGCAGCGCCGTTGATCCTCACAGGGTGGAAGCTCCTCGTCCGTTTCCTGCTGTAGTCCACTATCAGCTCCTTAGTTTTGCTGACGTTGAGTTGGAGATTATTATCCTGGCACCAGGTCTCCAGGTGAATAACCTCCTCCATGTAGGCCCGCTCATCGTTGTTGGAGATCAGGCCTACTACAACGGTGTCGTCAGCAAACTTGATGATAGTTGTGGAGCTGAAGGTGGCCACGCAGTCATAGGTGTATAGTGAGTACAGCAAAGGACTCAAAACACACCCCTGAGGAGCCCCAATGCTGAGAGTGAGGGGGGTGGAAAGATGCTTGCCAACCCGCACTGCCTGCCGTCTGTCCGTCAGAAAACTGGAGATCCAGTGACACAGGGATGGGTGAAGTCCCAGATTCTCCAGCTTGGTGTTGAGTGTGGAAGGGATAATAGTGTTGAATGCTGAACTATAGCCCACGAACAGCATTCTAACATAATTATTCCTCCCAGTGTCCTGGTGAGACAGGGCAGAGTGAAGCAGGTGTGAGATGGCATCATCCGTGGAGCGATTATGGCGGTAGGCGAACTGTAGGGGGTCTAAGGAGTCCGGAAGTGAAGAAGTGATGAAGCCTCTGATCAGTTTTTCAAAGCACTTCATCACAACTGATGTTAGGGCTACAGGGCGGTAATCATTCAGGCAGGATGGCTGAGATGTCTTCGGAACCGGGACAATGACGAACTGTTTAAAACATGATGGTACGATGCCCAGTGACAGAGAGAGATTAAAAATCTTGGTGAATACCGGAGCAAGTTGGGATGCGCAGGTTTTCAGGACACGCCCGCATATCCCGTCTGGTCCTGCAGCTTTCCTGGTATTCACTCCTCTGAACACTTTCCTGACGTCACTCTCCGAGATGACGAGTGGTGGCTGTTCGTCGCGAAGGTCTGCGCATGCGCGGCCAGCTGCGCAGCGAGCCGTGTTGGTTGGAGCGCCGAAGCGAGCATAAAAGTTATTTAGCTCGCCAGCGTCCCATCTGCACTCGTTAAACTGGAGAATTCTAAAGATCTGCATGGGGTTCTAAAGGGTTCTAAAGATCTGCATGGGGTTCTCCCTGTGTTGATTCTTAAAGATCTTTATCGTTCTGCATCCATCTTTGTTTCACGTCTGAGTTTTTTTTTCTACACAGAACACTACATTTAAATCTACATCAGGGTTCCAATTCGTTTCTGCTCATCATCATTACACATGAACCCTACAGTACATATGGGTTCTACAGCCCTCATGAGACAACGACTTCACAACATGTAACCCTAAGTGTGTATACTGAGTGAGTGAGTATGTATGTATGTATGTGTGTGTGTGTGTGTGTGTGTGTGTGTGTGTGTGTGTGTGTGTGTGTGTGTGTGTGTGTGTGCAGTTAACCCCATACTCTCTTTAAAGTTCCATGTAAATGGTTCTCTGGCGGTTCTGCAACATTTATCTAAAATTCTGACATCATTCAGAAACTAAAATGTAAAGAACTCTTAAAAAAGTGTTTTACTAAGTGAAAATACGTTTCCAAATCGAGTCTTAACAGGTGAAATGTGCTCGAGGTTTTTCCAAATGGGTTACAATGTCAATAAACCAGTTCACAACACAGAGAATTTGTGTTCTTGCGAATGAACAAAGAAACTTTATCTTGGAACTCTTTGTGTTCTTTGGGTTCTCGGCACTGACACCGCATGAGAGAACCTGGAGGACACCTATGTGATTGAGTTTAAAACCTAGTTCCCCAGTGCTGAGATGAGAACATGCTAACAACTAAGCAACCGATAATAATAGTAATAAAAATATATGAGGGAGGCACGTTGGTTTAGTGGTTAAGCATGTTCTCCTCTCAGCACTGGGGATTCACGATTCAAATCCCAATCTGGGTGGAGTTTGCATGTTCTCCCCGTGTCCACGTGGGTTTCCTCCGGGTTCTCTGGTTTCCTCCCACAGTCCAAAAACATGGATTAAAGGTCAATAGAATTCTCCAAAATTGCCCAATATAGAGTGTGTTAACCCCATTCTCTCTTAAAGGTTCAGTGCAGGTTGCCCTGTAGTGGTGTGAACTGCAAGGTGCATTTTTCATTCTTGACTCTGATTGGTCAGGAGCCACATGGCCTGGGGGTCTTTTGCACACTGTGGATGTTCTGGTTCTACTGCAGCGATTTAGTGTTCTGATTAACGTGCTTTATTTTATTGGTTCATGGAATTGAGGTTCCGATGCGGCACTATCGATGTCTGTGGACTGTGTGAGGCGTTCGGACACGAAATGAGCGAGCCAGGCGGCCAGGTAAGCAAAAATGAGTTTTAATAGAGACACAGATAATCCAAAGCGCGGGCGGCGCGGGACGGAACAAAACAAATACAAAGCAGAAACACAAATATGGATCTTCCCCCTCTTACCTTCACTCTATCTTTTCAAAATACACTCCGACTCGTTCACTTCGCTCCAGTGATGATTGTCGCCTGGCGATTCCACCTCACCGAGGAGCTAATTCTCATTCTGTGGCGTTCACCACTGCAAAATGGTGGAAAGATCTTCCCAACTCTGTCCGTAAGGCAGAATCTCTAAACAGTTTTAAGAAACTACTTAAGACGCATCTATTTACCAAATACCTGTTATAAAAAAAAAAAAAAAAAAAAAAAAAAAAAAAAAAAAAAAAAGGGGGGGGGGGGGGGGGGGCGCAGCTTCGAATAACAATCAGGTTGATGAACTTACAGTATAGTTGGTTTTCTCCATGGCTTCTGACTTGTGGTGTTCTCATTTGTAAGTCGCTTTGGATAAAAGCGTCTGCTAAATGACTAAATGTAAATGTAAATGT
Source organism: Corydoras sp. C115 (assembly GCA_019802505.1). Lineage (NCBI taxonomy): Eukaryota > Metazoa > Chordata > Actinopteri > Siluriformes > Callichthyidae > Corydoras > Corydoras sp. C115. Next base: position 91,908 of record JAFMOC010000711.1, read on the forward strand.
AAATGTAAATACATATAATGCTGGCCTGCTGAACCAGGGAACATGCACTGTATAAATACTCCCAGCAGGCAGCATGTGACCTGGTAGGACCCAATCCCCGACCTCAGTGATGGGACCTACCTACGGAAACCCTGAAGAGACACAACTCAAACACAGAAAACCAGGGGGGAGTGGTGTAGCACTCCCAAACCTGACAGTGTGTGAGGGAGACACACTGTAATAACTGTGTGTATTTTTTCGCCAATAGCGGGCGTAAAGTTGCTGTAATAACTGTATGTTGGCTGGTAAGAGCTGCTGCTCAGCTTTCAGAAACCGTCAAAATTTTTATGAAAACGGATTCATGCTTCTCTGTTGAAGCCAAAAATCATCATTTATTACAATTATCCACTGCTATTCACTATGTGCTGACAGACATATTTCATATATAATTAAATTTTATCCTATATAACTAATAACTGTCAGTACCCTCTGCTCGCCTCACCACCATGGGGAGCAGAGCTTTCAGCCGCTCTGCCCCGCGGCTCTGGAACTCGCTACCCCATGGACTACGTAACACCTCCCTCTCTCTGTTTAAGACTGGTCTAAAAACTCATCTTTTTAAATTAACTGTTAATTAATTATTATTGATATATTTTTATCTTTGTAATTTATTTCATTCTACTTTCTTTTGCACATGATTATTTTTAAATGAAAATGTAATTGTTTTTAATATGTATGCTTTGTACAGCATCCTTGGGTGTTTTGAAAGGCGCTTTCAAATAAAATGTATTATTATTATTATTATTATAAATGATCAAACAATATTAATGTAACAACAGTTTGAAAAAGGATAAATACACTCATGAAAGGGCACTTTTTAAAGAGGACAGAGGGGGAATAAGGGATCTGGGCTAAAGCTATCAGCCATTTGCCAGTAAGAATGCACGCCATAAAACGCATCTCTTTAGAATCTTTCAACACTGTGAGTTTTGTTAAATCTAAACAAAAGATTTATTTAAAAACACAGGACCACACTTTTACAACCCTCATTTACTACTAAAATATATGAAATCGCGCTTTTACACCTTTATAACAAATGCTTTATAACAAAGTAACGAAAAAAACAGAAACCAATGCTTTGATTAAAACAACGCTCAAAACACACTAGGTTTTAGCGTTTTATATTTTACAAAAGATTTAGCAATGGTAAAACACAGAACCCTACACTTTGTTTATAACAAGGTCTCTTAGGTGTTAGCATTTTATATTTTTACTAAAGGTTTATTTAAAAACACAGAAATCAACACTTTGTTTATAACAACAATTTAAAAAGAACACAAAATTTTAGCATTTTATATTTTACAAAAAAAACAAAAAAAAAACAGTAACCAACAATTGTTTATAACAATGGTTTAAATTACCAGGCTTTTAGGTTGTTTTTTATAGTTTACCACCTCGTGCTGCGCCATCTCGCGCTGCACCTCGCGCCGCGCTCGCATTCCTCCGTGCGAGTCTCCTATCTCCACGGAGGACGCGTTCAGCGAGTTCCTCCTCACTGCCCGGGATCTGCCTAGCACCAGATGCCCTTATCATGGACCCACTCGGAGTCAAAAGTGCGTCCACTCGGGTCACAAGTGCGTCCACTTGGGTTTTTTCTCCGTTCACTCCAGTCACTTGTGCGTTCACTCGGGTTTTTTCTCCGTTCACTCGGGTCACTTGTGCGTTCACTCGGGTCACTTGTGCGCTCACTCGGGTCACCTATGTGTCCACTCAGGTCAGTCGGGTTTCCTTTCGCTTCCCCCCGTCAGTCGGGTGTGCTTCGGTCTCCGTTCCGGAACGGGTGTCTCGGGCCCAAGGGGTCGCTCCCCCCTCGCACACTCCGAGGGCTGCGGCGCCGTTCCGTGCCCGAGAGGCCACGACGTCGCCATCCGCACAAGTGGTCGCGCCACCTCCGCCGGGTCAAGGGGTCACGCTCTTCACGGGTTCACATAGGGTCACGGCGTTCCCGTACCCTCATGTACATTGAGCTCTCTCTCGCTCACCTGGGGCCAGGTCCTCCGCGCACGCACCAGGGGTCACGGCATAAAAGGGAGTTTTTTCTTGCCACTGTCGCTTCGGCTTGCTCTTTGGGGGTTTAAAGGCTTTTCATTCTGTAAAGCTGCTTTGTGACAATGTACTGTTATAAAAAGCGCTATATAAATAAATAACTTGAACTTGAACTTCAATATATATGCAGGTAACCCTTGAATGGGCTCTCTCTCTCACTCAGACCTGAAGGCGTACTTAGCACCTGAAAGCTGAATGGGCAGACCGCTGGCCAGCGTTACTTCCTGATGGTGTCCAGAAAGAATTCTGTTTGTTCTCAATAAACCAGTTGAGACAGCCATCTTGAATCAGCGTGTTCTTTTGCCTTTCCACAAATCAAAAAGATCCTAACAAATGGTAGCAGAGGTGATGGTTTCTGGGAAGGTGAAAGAACAATAAAATTTTCTGTACTAGACCTGGACTTTGATTCTGTCAGCGTCGTAGAAAAAAGGACTGCGTAATCCGGATCAGAATAATGCAGTTTATTGCACAACGGTGATGCACAAAGCCGACTACAGGGCTAACAAAGATAACCCAGATACTGAGCGACGCAAAACACAAAATAAACCACCGCCGAAGAGCGGAGAAAACGAAACGAACAAAACAAACAAATACACAAACTGCGTGACCCGCGATAAAGTCGATCGCTGACGCAGTAAGTCCACAGAAGAAGAGCAGTAACGAGCCGAAGACTAATCCTGATAGAGAATAGCACAAACAGCAAGTGAGCGTGATACAACGCGAGGAAGAAACCCGGAGCTACGCTTATAACGACACAAACCGGAAATGACAAACACCACATGATCAATACTCCGGTGATTGACAACGATCTGAGGAAACCGTAGACATTCCCTCACCAGAGTGCACTGCAGAGGGAGCGTGAGTGACATTACCCCCCCCTTCCCGAAGGGGCAGAGAAGCAGAAGAAGAAAAAGCCCTATACCTACCTTGGCGACGCGGACGGCCCCTGCCACGGGGTGCAGGCTTCTCAGGATACGTTCTGTGAAAATCTGCATTGAGATTGGGATCTAAAATATCGGTAGCTGCCACCCAGCTACGCTCCTCAGGGCCGAATCCCTCCCAATCTACCAGATACTGGATCGTAGAACCACGACGACGCGAATCCAACAGGGAGGAGACCGAAAAAACATTAGGAAGGGAAGAAGCCTGAGCAACAGTCTGCTCCTGGAGAGCTAAATCGAGGGGACCAGAAACAAATGGTTTAAGAAGAGACGTGTGAAACACAGGATGAACCCGGTACTGGGGTGGTAATTGTAGATGGTAGGAAACCGGATTAACCTGACGTAAAATGGTAAATGGACCTAGAAAACGAGGCAGTAGTTTGCGTGTACCAGAGCGACAACGGAAATCCCGAGAACTGAGCCACACCCTGTCACCAGGAGAATATACCTGCGTATCACTACGATGACGATCAGCAAAAGATTTATTACGCTGTAATGCAGATTCCACCCTCTGGTGAACCTGCTCCCAGACCCTCTCACTACGTTTAAACCACTCATCAACCAAAGGAGAATTGGTGGGTTCAGGGTCCCATAGCATAAATTGTGGTTGATAACCTAAAACACATTGAAAAGGTGTCAAACCTGTGGCCGAGTGCCGGAGGGAGTTTTGAGCAATCTCCGCCCAAGGGAGATAACGAGCCCAATCAGTAGTATTGTTGAAGGCAAAAATACGAAGAAATTTAATGAGTTCCTGATTAACTCTCTCGCACTGGCCATTGCTCTCCGGGTGGTAGCCAGAAGTTAAACTTACAGTAGTACCCAATTTCTCAAAAAATGATCTCCAAACAGCAGAAGTGAATTGAGGACCACGGTCAGAGAGAATATCCTCAGGGATACCGAACACAGGAAAAATGTTCTTGAAAAGGAGTTCTGCGGTCTGAAAAAGCGGTGGGAAGAGAAGCCAAAGGAAAAAAACGCACAGCCCTAGAAAAAAAACGATCTATCAGGGTTACTATGGTGGAAAAACCATCAGAACAAGGTAGATCAGACACGAAATCAATAGCCAGATGAGACCAGGGACGCACTGGAACCGGTAAGGGACGAAGTTTACCTGCAGGCAATGTCTTGGGTGTCTTACATGTAGCGCAAATAGAACATGAACGGACAAATCGCTGAACATCAGAATTTAAGGTCTCCCACCAGTATTTGCGGCGAAGAAGATGAACAGTGCGCTCCACCCCGGGATGACCAGAACAAAGAGACGAATGAGCCCACGTAATGAGACGATTGCGAAATGACTCCGGAACATACAAGGACCCCTGAGGACAAGCAGAAGGAGCAGAACTCGTTTGAAGAGCATTCACAATCTCCTGATCAAATTCCCAATGCAAAGAATTTATGAAACAACGATCAGGAAGAATAGGGGAGTCATCCTGCAAGTCCTCCCCGCAGCCAGGGTGAAGACGAGAGAGAGCGTCAGCAGGAATATTACCCTTACCCGGACGAAAAGAAATAGTAAAGTCAAAACTGTTAAAAAATAAAGACCATCTCGACTGCCTAGCATTCAAACGCTTAGCTCCCTTAAGGTATTCTAAGTTCTTATGGTCGGTGATAACAATAAAAGGATGATTGGCCCCCATTAACCAATGGCGCCATTCCTCCAAAGCAATCTTAATGGCAAGAAGCTCGCGGTCACCTATACTATAATTCCTCTCTGCCTGAGATAGTTTACGCGACAAAAACGCCATTGGCCGTCGAGCTGAATTGAGCCCCTTACCCTGCGATAAGACAGCTCCCACTCCAGAAGAAGAGGCATCGACCTCAACGAAAAAAGGTTGCTCAGGGTCAGGGTGAGCCAAGACTGGAGCGGAAGTGAACCTGGACTTAAGATCAAAAAATGCTTGATCAGCCTCCGAATTCCAAAAAAGATGACGAGGTCCACCCTTAAGTAAATTAGTAAGCGGAGCCGAAAGTGCACTGAAAGACAGAATGAATTTTCGATAAAAATTAGCAAACCCCAAAAATCGCTGCAACTCCTTGACGGTGGTGGGGACCAGCCACTCAAGAATAGCGCTAACCTTACTAGGATCCATTTGTAACCCATCCACAGACAAAACATATCCCAAAAAGGAAATACGACTCTGATGGAACTCACACTTCTCTGCGTGGACAAACAAGTTATTGTCTAACAAACGCTGGAGAACGGATGACACATGCAGGCGATGAGTCTCAACATCAGCAGAAAAAAACAATATATCATCTATGTATACTAAAACAAACTCCTCCAGAAATTCCCTAAGTATCTCATTCATAAAAGACTGAAAAATACCAGGGGCATTAGTGAGGCCAAACGGCATTACCAGATATTCATACTGGCCCGAAGTAGTGACAAACGAGGTCTTCCACTCATCCCCCTCCCTAATACGTACCAGATTATAAGCATTACGTAAATCTAACTTAGTATAAATGGTAGCAGATCTTAACCTCTCCAACGCGGACGGAACGAGGGGAAGAGAGTAAGCCATCTTGCGGGTCGCCTGGTTCAGCAACCTATAATCAATACAAGGCCTAAGGGACGAATCCTTCTTGGGAACAAAAAAAAATCCCGAAGCCACAGGAGACTTAGAGGGCCGAATAATACCATTAGCGAGAGACTCGGCTATGTATTCACGCATGGCCCTGTTCTCAGCAATAGTAAGGGGATATGGACTAACCCTAGGTAGTTTGACACCCTCAATGAGCTCTATGGCGCAATCAGAATTACGATGAGGTGGTAAAGAAGAGTTACTGGATGAACCAAATACCTGCACAAATTTAGCATACTCCAAAGGAACTCCCCTAGGTAGACAGGGGGGTGGCAGATTCTCCGAGTATTTCCGACGAACAGGGTAGCGAAGACACTGAGAAGAACAAAAGGGAGACCAATGAATAATATCCTGAGAAGCCCACGAGATGACTGGGTCATGCCGCTGAAGCCAAGGCAGCCCTAGAATAAGGGGAAAAGAGGGAGAGGAAATCAGGAGAAAAAACAACGTTTCACTATGCATAGCCCCAATAGAGAGGGTGCAAGAGGTTGTGGAGTGTGTAATGGATCCCGGGTGAAGGGGTCGGCCATCAGCCGAACTGACCCGAATGGCTTGTTGTAGTGTGGTGGTGGGAATACCCCATTGATTAGCCAGAGTGGTGTCCAAAAAATTACCCTCAGCCCGGGAATCCAAAAGTGCTGTGGTGTTCACTGATTGATTAGCAAAAGATAACCGAACAGAAAACAACATAGGTTTACGTATTTTCCACCTAGAGGTGCTTACCACAACAGAATCCTGGGCGGATGTAATAGCTCTAATCCGAGCGGAAGAACCACGATCCCGATTCGAAGGACAGGAGGGACAGGCATCCAGGAAGTGATCGTTGGCAGCACAATATAAACATAAACGTCCCTTTATGCGATGATTCCTTTCACTCGCAGAAAGGCGGATGGATTCCACCTGCATAGGCGTCTCTGTGTCCAATGAAGCCGAGCGTTGAGCAGCAGCAGCAATAGCAGGCCTTGACAAGGTGGAGCGAGAAAGAGTGCTCTTTCGTGTCTGCCAGAGCTGATCCAGCTTGATGGAGGCCGTGATGAGCTCGGACAGGGACATCTCTGCGTCCTTAAAAACCATCTCAGCCGAGATTTCTCTCCGCAAACCAGATCGATATGCCACGATAAGAGCCGGTTCGTTCCAACCACTGTGTGCTGCCAAAGTCTGAAATTCTAAGGCATAATCAGCTACCGAACGTGAACCTTGCCGAAGTTCATACAGTAATTCCCCAACCGAACGACCCTGACGTGGGTGAAAAAACGTGCCCTTAAACCGCTCGAGAAATAGTGAAAAGTCGCGTGATTCGGCACCGCGGGCGCTCCATAACGCCAAACCCCAGTTGCCAGCGCGTCCGCGCAAGCGCGAAATAATGAACGAAATTTTCTGTTCGTCAGTGGCCGCCGGACGGTTAGCAAAGTACATAGAACACTGTAGAAGAAATAACTCACAAAACTCGGAGTTTCCGTCGAATCGCTCGGGTTCCGCTACTGTAAGCGGCGATACCGCCGAACTGGAGGTGGATGCAAACCCGGAAGCATCGGATGACGCAGCTGAGGTGGTAGAGCCGGATGGCTGGAGAGATCCGCGTTCCAACCGATCCTGACGCTCCACGATGGATCCCATGGCTTTAGACAGTTCGAGCATTTCCTGCCTGAGTTCGCCGAGGAAGTGCCCTTGTTCCCGAAGTGCTTGCATCAGATCCGTGGATTGAGACGCGTCCATATTCGTTGGCGTTGTATCTGTCAGCGACGTAGAAAAAAGGACTGCGTAATCCGGATCAGAATAATGCAGTTTATTGCACAACGGTGATGCACAAAGCCGACTACAGGGCTAACAAAGATAACCCAGATACTGAGCGACGCAAAACACAAAATAAACCACCGCCGAAGAGCGGAGAAAACGAAACGAACAAAACAAACAAATACACAAACTGCGTGACCCGCGATAAAGTCGATCGCTGACGCAGTAAGTCCACAGAAGAAGAGCAGTAACGAGCCGAAGACTAATCCTGGAAGAGAATAGCACAAACAGCAAGTGAGCGTGATACAACGCGAGGAAGAAACCCGGAACTACGCTTATAACGACACAAACCGGAAATGACAAACACCACATGATCAATACTCCGGTGATTGACAACGATCTGAGGAAACCGTAGACATTCCCTCACCAGAGTGCACTGCAGAGGGAGCGTGAGTGACAGATTGACTTTGGACTGTGTGATTTCATGCACACTCATTGCAGGCGCCAACAAAAGGTAAGCAGATTTACTGCCTAGCTTAGCTGCATTTGATATTTAGTGTAATGAGTGTGTGTTAATGCCGGAGTCCGTAAGTGTTATAAATTATTGCTTTATCAGAATTCTTTCTGAACACTGGAAGGTAGATTTATTTTGTACCATTCCTGATATTAGCACCGCAGTTTACGCTCGAGTGTAAAAACGTAGTTAATAAGTTATATTTAAGAGGAACGCGCGAAAGTGGTGCGAAGTCGGAGAAAGGTCCAATGCCCCACATTGGGTTGTAAGCGTTTAATAGATAGAACCGGGTTCTAGGCACATTTTAGGTAGGCTTAACTGGGTTCGTGAAACCGGGTTTCAGACCAGTAATTAGGAAATAAGGAATTGGAGTATTATTCAACGGGGTAGGCGAACAGGGTTCGTATCCAATGATTGGAAAAATAGCTGATTATTGACTCAGAACGATCGTGAGAGGCCTGGGGTCCCGTCGTGCCTGAATAGCAGGTTAAATTTCCAAATTGTGGTCACTTGAAGCACAATGTCACGGCAGTCTACCTCGGGCAGAGCCGCCGTAAACACGCGCTGAAGGGAGCCAGGCACGCAGGTAACAGAAACGGGTTTATTTAAAGGTGCAGTACACCACAAAACAAGAGGTACAGAAAAGACTACGTGACGTAAAACAGACGACCAGCAACAATGACAAAAAACAATGGACATAAATACAAACAGACACCCGACCACGTGCACAAGACAAACCAATGATAAAGCAGAGTTAATTAACGAAACTAATAAAGCACAGAACGTTAATTAACTAAAACGAACGGGACGAAACACGAAACAGGTGACAGGTGCCCTAGGCACCTGTTACACACAATATGCGCAAAAAGATTTGGTATTGGCTTGAAAGAATTGACCATACCTTCCGGGTTGCATGTTGATTCCATGCATGACTATAGATTGGCTAAACAAAGGCGTTTTCTGCTTGGGTTTTTGTCTGGATGTAGATTGGGGATGGAGCTGTGACCTCCTTGGATGGCAACGAGCCTCAATTTGCAACCAATTTGAGAAATCCCATAAGTTGTAAGTCATAGTTCCAGGATGGATTGTAGACATGTGGCGTTTAAACCGACAATATTGATCAGAAGGAAGTTTGTCCAATAAACGTTCCAACTGTGATCCACACAACAGTTGAGGATTGTCGCCTGGCGATTCCACCTCACCGAGGAGCTAATTCTCATTCTGTGGCGTTCACCACTGCAAAATGGTGGAACGATCTTCCCAACTCTGTCCGTAAGGCAGAATCTCTAAACAGTTTTAAGAAACTACTTAAGACGCATCTATTTAACAAATACCTGTTATAAAAAAATAAAAAATAAATAAATAAATAAATTTAAAAAAAGAGGGGGGGGGGGGCGCAGCTTCGAATAACATTCAGGTTTGATGAACTTACAGTATAGTTGGTTTTCTCCATGGCTTCTGACTTGTGGTGTTCTCATTTGTAAGTCGCTTTGGATAAAAGCGTCTGCTAAATGACTAAATGTAAAATGTAATGTAATGTAATGTAACAGTTCTGCTTGGCCTTGCTCATTCATTGTTTGTAACAACCCTACTAGAGCCTGGACTCAAAGGGCAAATTCATCCAAAGCTTCCCCATCACCACAGTTTAGAGGGGGTAAAGTCATGATGGCTTGGATTTCTTTGGAGACAAGCTCACGAGGCTGTCCAAAACACTCTTCTAAAGCTTTAAGACAGCATATTGCTGTGGGGCGCTTTAAGAGCTTTAGTGTAAGGATTTGAAGAATACGCAAATGCTAAGGCTAACTTCTTAGCTGATTCTAATCTCATATGATCTAAAAGAATATGGAATTTGTACTGCTCAGGTTCATGAGGATCTAACAAATTATCTAGAGCTATTCAAAGGAGCAAGTACTGAGTTTCACCTTCTTGAATCAAGTAAGGAAAACTAGGGCCTTCTACAGGCCGATAATGGGTTCTTTTTTTTTTCTTCGGCATTCCGGCATTGTTTTCGGTTTGTCACGCGTGTTCGGTTCATGAGTCTATGTTTCGAGTCCAAATAAACTCCGTTCACTTACCCGCACCTCCTCGATTTTGTTTTTGCCTTTACAGACACGCGCCTGACAATTATTACAACTGCTAATTTTATTATTATTATTAGTAGTAATATTGTTATTATTATTATTATTATTATTATTATTACTGTTATTATTGCTATGATCATAATAATAATAATTAATAATATTATTTGTCAGAGTCGCTCGTCTTACCCGGAAGTCGGCTGTGCGGAGTAAATGCGCACGCCGAAAGCGCCTGAAAGCGTTTACAGGGAACGGCTGCGTGGAGCAATGCGCAACGCCGAAGTGCCTGTAAACACTAACACGGATAGTCTGCGCGGAGTAATGCGCAGCGCCGAACCGTAGGATGAGAGTTAGGAGACACCAGGACATAAAACAAACAGGGTTTTTATTCATTACAAAAGGTGTAGGGACACCAATATGGAGGGGTAACAACAAACGAGACGACATGGGAAATAAAGACGTGCACGGGGGAAGGGGAACAGGGAACCTAAATACACAAACACCCAATCACGTGCACAAAAACAAACCAATCATCCAACGGAGACACTGAGTACTCAAATGAGGGACAGGTGACATCAGCACTCGTAACATACCCCCACCCCAATGGTCGCGCAAAAAGGGGGAAGCGACCAAGAAGAGGAAAAAAAAAAAAGAAAAACAGTTCTCGCGTAGTGGGGAGGGGGGATCCCTCAGATGATGAGGCGTGATGAACGCCCTCTGCCGATGAGGCGTGGAGCACGCCATATTGCTGTGGGGCGCGGATCGGCGCCCTCTGGCTGCGAAGTGAGGGAAGTGCCCCTGGTGCTCGGGCTCGGCGGCGGGCGGCCCCTGGTGCTTGGCCTCGGTGGTAGGCGGTGCCTGGTGCTCGGGCTCGGCGGCGGGCGGCCCCTGGTGCTCAGCATCGGCGGCGGGCGGTCCCTGGTGCTCGGGCTCGGCGGAGGGCGACCCCTGGTGCTCGGAACTCTCCAGATTTTAAGGCACGTCTTTTCTGTCAGACTCGCTCGTCTTACCCGAAAGTCGGCGGCGCGGAGTAAAAGCGCACGGCGAAAGCGCCTGAAAGCGTTTACAGGGAACGGCCGCGCAGAGCAATGCGCAATGCCGAAGCGCCTGTAAACGCTAACACGGATAGCCTGTGCAGAGTAATGCGCAGCGCCGAACCGTCTTAAAGCGCGGGAGAGAGTTAGGAGACACCAGGACATAAAACAAACAGGGTTTTTATTAATTAAAAAAGGTGTAGGGACTCCAACACGGAGGGGTAACAAACAAACGAGACGACATGGGAAAAATAAAGACGTGCACGGGGAAGGGGAACACGGAACCTAAATACACAAACCCCCAATCACGTGTACAAAAACAAACCAAGCACTCAACGGAGTCACTGAGTACTCAAATGAGGGACAGATGACATCGGCACTCGTAACATTATTATTAATATTATTATTGTTGTTGTTATTATTTATTTATTTGTCACTAGTTGTACAAATGCCTACTAACATCAGCATGTATGCTTTGAATTCAACCTCCTCCCCCATTGTAAAAAATAAATGAATAAATAACAACTTTTGGTTGAAGTTTATTGGGAAATGTAGGTTATAAAATCAAATATTCATTCTAATCTAATTTCATTAAATAAATTTTTAACTCTTTCAAATGTTTGTTTTATTATTATTGCAGACTCCTGGTCGGTCTTCCCTAGATACAGGCGATTCAGAGTCAAATTGAAATTTTGGTTGGTTGGTTCATTTAACAAATTCTCCATGATGTACTTCAGTGTACAGTTCAGAGTAAAGTCTTAAGGTGCAGAATCATCTCGTCTTCATCTGATCAATTTTGGAACTTCAGGATGATACCAATTTTACTGTTTTTCACACTGCTGTGTGTAAGGACAGCACGGACACAAAGTAGGCTCATCATCATCATCATCATCATCATCATTTATAGTACATATATAAATTATAATGATTTATATTGCAATTGAAAAATTGTGAAGTTTACTGCCATGAAGGTGAAGTTTACTGCCATGGTGAGAAAAACTTGGTAAATATATGCTTGTGTGTGTGCATGTGTGTGTGTGTGTTTTCCAGCAAAACATGAGCTTTTTTATATGTCGGCATGTTCAAACACTTTAAAAGAAGACGTGTATGGGGCTGATGGAGAGTTGGATACTTACATAGATTTTATAAAGGAGGAAGTAATAGACGTACAGCCACCGTTTGGAACGCTTGACGAGATTTACGGTGCATACGAAGGCGCATTGGCAAACCAGAGGGTATGCAAAGATGTTTTAGACAGAATGTCAGCAATGTTCAAAGACCAGCTCATACCACAGGGTGAGTAGCCATTAAAACAAAACGATGATAACATTTTTTTAATGATGAAATTCAGTTAATTATAAATTTTAAATAAACAACGTGTTACGATGGGGGGATTAATAGGAGCCAAGATACAGGGGAGTAGTGGCCGGGTGACAGATGCCACTAAACGGCGTATGTATATATATATATATATACGTATATAAGGGTATAAGAAATGTAATAATAATAATAGTAATATGTATTAAATATATAATTATATATATATATATATATGTATATTAATGCCTATCAATAATCGGCACTCCCACGGCACGCTGGGAGTAACGCGCAAACGTACCGACCGAGGTTCGAACCGGCAGGCTGTGACGTACGAGCCGCCGAACTAAACCGATGCGCCACCTAGGCTTCCTGGGAGACAGCGCGAGGAGCGTTCTAGCCCCTATGGCAGCCGAGCAGTAGAAAAGAACCGAAACACAAAAACCTCCGCTAAAGCGAGGCGCGCATATCGCGCTAAACCAAAAGAAATAAATAAACTAAAGAGCAGCTGAAAAACGCTGCCTCTGCGACCGCGGCGCAAAACCCCGAACCGAAATGACGCCGGTGTGACGTCACCGAGTGACGCACACACGTCTTCCCTGATCCCCTACTCTGAACCCGAACGCTGTGCTCTCGAGTGCCCTGCCGCCTCCACGGATGAGCGGCGTTTGACCGTTATCGGCACACAACGCGTTATCGGCACACAATAAAAATATACACACAGGGTAGAAGTGATTGTGATATTGCCCCAGGGCGTACCCCAGCAACCAATATCATAGGACAGTGGGAATATAACGTAAGAAGAGGACCCACTGTCAATTCAACATTGGGCATAACTCCAACGACCACACACTGCGCGTGAAAAAGGTGACGGCGTGGCGAGGAAGCGCCGCCACAGACCATGTTAAATAAGGACGCTGGCAGCTGGGTCTCATCAGACCTGATTGCCGCTGTGCCTCCTGGGAGTTGGAGTTTTACTCCTGACACGGCGAGATGGCGGCGTGCGTCTCTGTCGCCCCCTGTGGCGACACGGCCTGTGACACAACGTAATCAAATGTAATGTTTTAACCACCGAAAGGGACTGTAGCTTAAGACTTTGGTGACACACTTTGGTGAGTTGATGTCCTTTTAGGTTGTCCACACATGTGGGTATGTAGTCCTAATTTTTAGGAATTAAAAAAATTTTTTTTACTAGGGTCGCAGGAGGGTTTCCCAAGCCCATCCAGAGGAGAATGTTTTGGGTGCTGGGTAGATTAAACTCAGAACAATGCAGTAATCTATCATTAGACACACACTCACACAGTCAAACTCTATATGGCACAGATTAGAGCATTCACTTACCATCAATCCATGTTTTTGATCTGTGGGAGGAAAGCGGAGAAACCAGAGGAAAGATGCAGACACAGGGAGAACCTGGAAACCCCCCAGATTGGAATTCAAACTAGGAATCCCTAGCGCTGAGAGGCCACCGTGCCGCCCATTTTTGATTAATGCTGTTAGGAATTAATAAATGTTCTATGTCCAATAATCCCAAAGTATACAAATAAACTACAAGATTCAGGTAAAATTGTTGCATGTGTTAACTATGGTGTGTACAACCACATTTAATTTTTACATTGTAACTCTTCTCTGTCCACAGCCCCCCCTCAAAACTCCATTTACTCCAGGAATAATGTTCAAGTGGGTAAACTGAACATCCTAGTCTGTCATTCCGTACGTTTCTTCCCCCCTTATGTCAATGTGGAATGGACCAAAAATGGCGTCAATGTAACGGACAGTGCTTCATTTAGTCACTTGTACCCAAACGATGATTATTCCTACAACCAGTACTCACATCTGAACATCACTCCACAGGAGGGAGACATTTACACCTGTACAGTACAACACAGCGCTCTGCAGTTTCCAGACACCAAAATCTGGGGTACAATATTGATATAATTATCTCTGTACAGCAGGATATTTCAGGATACACCAATGCTATAGTTACCGTGCTTCTGTTTTATTTTCCTCTCATCTCATCCTCTACTGGGGACTAGGGTCACGGGTAGTTCCTTAAAAGATATTGGTTTATTAATTGGTGTGATTGCCATATATGCCAATAAAACAATTGTTATCTTATTTTTTCCACCATCTACCAAGCTATCAACACAGTTTTTGAAGGACACTTGGGGAGATGAGTGCTTGTATATAGCTATGGAATCGGTCAAACTGTTCCCGTTTTTCCAAGTCAAAATTCCTATTCACTTTGCATCACAATGATTTTTGCAGTCCCGTAACTCGGCTGAAATTTCCGAGCTGAAAAAAGAGTGCAGAGTGATCACTCCTAATCTCTCTTCAAATTTGGTTTTATTCATTTTCTATGGGAAAAATCTGATCTTTCGAAGTGGAGTAACTCGGTCAACTTTTTAATCTAGACACGAAATTCGCCAGCTTTGCAGATACTCACTGTCTAAAAACATAGGCTGTTTTTAGTCCTATTTACTTGCAGTATTTTTTGGATAGTGGCGGCACGGTGGCTTAGTGGTTAGCACGTTCGCCTCTCAGCGCTAGGGATTCCCGGTTCCAATCCCCATCTGGGTGGAGTTTCCATGTTCTCCCCGTGTCCGTGTGGGTTTCCTCCGGGTTCTCCGTTTTCCTCCCACAGTTCAAAAACATGGATCAAGTCAATTGAGTTCTCCAAATTGCCCCATATAGAGTATGTATGTGTCTGTGAGTGTGTGCCCAGTGATAGATTGGCGCCCTGTCCTGGGTGTAACAAGCGATGATGGATGGATGGATTTTTTGGATAGTTTGAGATGTCAACGCTATTACTTGGCCACGCCCACTTTTTTGACCTTGTTCACTTTTTTGCTTTGATATATTGTCTCCCATGGCCCCGCTGCAATCACATTCATTTTTCCTGTTTAATTTTTGTTCATTGTCATCCTTATATATATATATATATATATATATATATATATATATATATATATATATATATATATATATATATATATATATACACACACATATACATAAGCTTTCATAATGTATTTGAAATTGCAATTGTAGTGAGCAAAAAGGGCATAATTTATGTGTCAAAGCTTTCTCTATTTATTAAACTTACCAACTTGTCATACCCAAACATTTAATATGAAATATTTGTGTGTGTGTGTGTGTTACAGAGGTTGATCGTAAGCTCCCCAGAATCATGCCGTCTGTAATTTGTGGTGTGGGTTTGGCTCTGGGACTTGTTGGGGTTGCGCTTGGAACTTTCTTCCTACTCAAAGGTACCCGTATGGTATTGGAGTAAAGTGAAGTCAAGAAGTGTTAAAAAAAAGAAATTTCAGAAGACCGAATACAGCTGTCCAATCTGTGGTGCAAAACAATTTTTCCAAATCAAATGACCATAAAAACGTTATTTGTCAAACATACATTTGTTCAAATGTATAAGTGCATTGAGCTTAATTGTAAAATAAAGTTGTTTCGAGAAGATTATTCAATAAATGAAATACTTTTAGACAATTATGGGGCTTTTGAATTTTTGTTTTGTTGGACTTTTGAATATTAGTAAAGTCTTCCGCGTCTCATTACCAAGTATCAGAAAATAGGAGGCAGCAAAGTTTTTATAAAAGGTAACTTTTAGTTACATGAGTGCTTTTCTGCACTAAATAGGTTAAATAGGTTTATCTTAATGGTTTAAGCTGTATCTGACTAAGAGGTATTTTATAAGCATGCAGAAATATTAATTCTGTCAGAGGCTTTTATAATACATGGACAGAGACTATAATGGCATGTGGATATAGTTTCCGTTTATAGTATTTTTTTATGAATTACTTTTTTTTTCCCCTAGTAAGCTCGTACGTCCTGCTTTTCACTTTTCGGCCCATGTGCCGATTTTTGTTTATTGTTAGTATTAAATAAATATTTACGTTTATCGTTCCTTTGAGTGGTACGTGTTTGGTACAGCCCTTACCTTCTACGCCGCAGCGCTACAGATATATCTTTTATATCCTTCAGAGGTCAATCTCATTGATGCTTAAAATTTACCATTTAATAAGAGATAAATTAGCATTTGATCTCCAGTCCTAAAGGATCAGCTGGAAACTTTGGTTTAAAGTAATAACAAAGTTTATTACAAGCAAAGGTAAGATTACTTAATAATACAAACAGATTATTAAACAAATTACAATATAAGGTTACACAACAATTACTGCTTCAATGGAAAAGAACACCTCCTAGGTAAAAACTCACGTCACGAGAAAGGAACCAAGAGCATGCTGGGCCGAGCACAGAAAGGCAGGAGTT
The DNA here is from genome assembly GCA_019802505.1 of Corydoras sp. C115. Lineage (NCBI taxonomy): Eukaryota > Metazoa > Chordata > Actinopteri > Siluriformes > Callichthyidae > Corydoras > Corydoras sp. C115. The sequence continues at coordinate 108,483 of JAFMOC010000711.1, forward strand.
TATTTATATTTAGAGAAGTCTGTAACGTGGGCCAGTGACTGGACTTCTCCCGACAGGAACAAGCTTTATTACAGAGTACTTAAACCACATCAATTTACTGCTGTAATGGCCTGGCATCGCACGTCAAAGTCTCGCTCTTGTTGGATCCATGAAATTCTCTTTCCCCGCTTATAAACTTATAGACTATTAAATCTGTTTTATCCTTTAATAAGGTCGCAGGGGGTTCTCCATGCTCATCCAGTGGAGAACGTTTCGGATGCTGGGGCAGATACACCCAGAACAGGGCGCCAATCTATCGCTGGGCACACACTCACTCACACAGACACACTCTATATGGGGCAATGTTGGAGAATTCAATTGACCGTAATCCATGTTTTTGGACCGGAGAACCCAGAAGAAACCCATGCGGACACAGGGAGAACAGGGAAACTCGACCCAGATTGGGATTCCATCTGCGAGGCGAACGTGATTTGTTTCTTTCGTATTAACATGATTATTGTATAAATACATTAATTATGTGCGCATATTTTTTATTAATGATTGTTTGTGTGGTGTTCTTTTGTGCTATGAACAGGTTTTGGTTAGATTGTGTAAATTCTGCCTGGCAACTGAATACTCCTTCTGTATGCTGGTAAATGATTGGTCTATGAAAAAGCTTATCATAATACACTTCTCAAGGTTTGCGTTCTCCTTCATTCGGACTTTGCAGAAGAAGAGTACAGCCAGAGCCACAATGACCAAACTGGAAAAAAATTTTTTTGTTGTTTTCTATTGTTTTTTTGTCTTTGTTTCACTGGGTAAGTAGAATTATGAGATTGTTCCCTTGTATATTAACAATCAGATGACACAATTTCCATTTCCAGAAACGAGGCACTTTTTCCAAATACAAAAACAACTAATATGCATAATAAGTTAATATTACCTGAAACATTATTTAACAGACTGGGCAGAGCCATTGGAACTTAGACTATGACAACTAATTGCAACACGAAAACCATATTAGAGAAGATTTTGGCGCTGCAAATGAGGTTGGAGACTTTGGAGACCAGATTGAGGGATTCACACTAAATTTCAGTGAGCCTCGACTAAACATAAATCTTATTTGCCTTTATGGACAAGTTGAACATCTTTGAACTAAAAACACACTTTTAAAAAAAAATTTGCATAAATTTGAACAAAACAGATCCAAAAGGAAATGAACATTCATTTTTTTTTATCTTCTGCTTAATCCTCTACTAGTGCTGAGAGCTTATTGAAGGGAGAATGTTTTGGGCACTGGGCAGATACACCCAGGACAGGGCGTCAATCCATCGCTGGCCACACACTCACACACACACACACACACACACACACACACACACACACACACACACACACACACAAACATGCACATACATGATATAGGGGCAACTTTGAGCTGCCAATTTACCATGAATCCATGTTTTTGGATTGTGAAAGAAAGCCGGAGAACCCAAAGGAAACACAAACGGACCCGGAGACCCAGACCATGACCCAGACCAATGTTTTGTGCATTTTGTTTGCAGAGTGCAGAGCGATCGCACACTTTTTTTTTCTAGCTCCAGACACTAAACTTGCCATGTTTTGCAGACACTCACCTTCTAAAATAATAGACTGATTTTGCACCCCCACACACCAAACCACACTCATTTTTAGTTCTATTTACGTGCAGTATTATTTTTTTGATAGTTTGAGATATCAATGTTGATTTATTTTCTAAACTGTCCCAACCATTGATGTGACCATGGCTTATAGACACTCTATTACCCTGCCATTCCAACTTTTTGACTTTGTTCTCTGTTTTGCTTCAATAGAATAAAATAGAATAGAATAGAAAGCCTTTATTGTCATTATACCACGCATACACAGTATACATCATATAACGAGATTTAAGCTCCTCCTTAAAGTGCACATGGCATTATATATAAATAGAAAAAACAATAGAAAAGACGTGCAAAAATGTACTGTGCAAATAGACATGTAGTGTGTCACATGATATGCCAATTAGTGCAGGTTCCCGTTTAGCATTGAAATGGCTTTGGGAAAGAAGCTGTCCCTGAGTCTGTTTGTTTTGGCCCGTATGGACCTGTAGCGTCTACCAGAAGGCAGCAGGTTGAAAAGGTGGAATTTGGGGTGAGTATTGTCCTTTAGGATGTTGATGGCGCTGCGGAGACAGCGGGAGTGGTAGATGGAGGTTATGGAAGGCAGGGGGCAGCCAATGATTTTTTCGGCTGTTGGTCACTCTCTGCAGTCCTCTTCTGTCAGCCTCTGTGCAGCTGGAGTGCCACACTGACACAGCATATGTCAGCAGGCTTTCAATGGTGGAACGGTAGAAGGTCACCAGCAGGCTTGTGTGTAGTTGCTCTTTCCTTAGCACCCTCAGGAAGTGAAGCCGCTGCTGGGCCTCCTTGACCAGTGCAGAGGTGTTGACTGTCCAGGAGAGATCTGCAGAGATGTGTACCCCCAGGAATCTGAATGATTCCACTTGCTCTACACATTCACAATATACGTATGCACTGTGCCTCCTACAGCCCCGCTGCAATCACAAACATATTTTCTTCAAGAAATGCACCTGTCTAGTTTTTGTTATAATTCATCCACCAGGTTTGCCAATCTTCTGTCTTGGTTATGACTAACACAGTCTCACACAGAAAAACACTGCAAAGTGCATCTCTGACCATTCCATCTGTCTGCATCAAATGTTTTTCTGGGGACTGAATTTGTACATTTGTAAATCTTCATACACAGAGTTCTAGACTCATTTAAAAAAAAATGTCAGTTTTTTGTGTTTGTCAGTTACTCAAGATGAATATATTAGTATACTTTTCTGATTGAGGACAAACATGTTTTCTTTTATTAGATGGACATTTTGTGGCATATCATCATAAGTGCATAACCAGATATGAGGACGGACGGGACATGGTGTACATCAGGACTTTTATTTTTGATCAGCAAAGAATCACTCAGTTTAACAGCACTGTGGGAAAGTTTGTGGGATACACTGAGTATGGAGTGAAAAAAGCAGAAGAATGGAACAATGACACCACATATCTACAGAGAATCAATGACAATGTGGATGAATTCTGTAGGTTCAATAATAAAATTTACTATGAAGAACTTTTTAATAAAGCGGGTGAGTTCAGCGATGCAAGAAATGTATCATATAATAAAAGGAAACAAACCAAGTGACATATTTACCAATAATCAATCTTTTGTTTCTTGTTAATGTTTCATTTTGTTTTAATGCTATAGTTGCACCAGAAATTGAAATTGAATTAGTGAAAGAAGCAGAAGGACCTCACCCTGGGCTGTTGGTGTGTAGTGCGTATAACTTTTACCCTCCTGCCATTGAGGTGACATGGCTAAAAAATGGTCAAGTGATTAAAGGTGGACTTACATCCATAGAGCAAATGGCTAATGGAGACTGGTACTATCAGATTCATGCTCACCTGAGGTACATGCCACAACTTGGAGAGAAGATCTTCTGTGTGGTTCAACACGCCAGCTACATTAAGCCTTACATCTATCAATGGGGTATGTATATCGTAGCTCACAGTGTTTGATCCAGGTCATTGTGCACATATTTTTAAATGAAACAATCTACTGTTTCTGACAGATAACTCTGGCTTTGAGGCTGATCAAAGCAAAATTGTTATTGGAGTTTCAGGCCTAGTTTTAGGGATCATCCTGTTGGCTGCTGGATTAATGTACTACAAGAAGAAAACCCAAGGTCAGTCAATTATTTTAATTTGATGTGGCAAAAAATAATAAAAATAAAATAAATTTGGTCATTTAGCCAACACTTTCATCAAAAGCGACTTACAAATATCCCAACTTGGTTGGGGTCAGAGTTAAGGTTCTTCCTCAAGAACCCACTTTGGTAACCTCAGTGGTGCTGGGATTTGAACCCACAACCTTCTGATTGATAGTCCAACAATCTAATCACTGAGCTACCACACCCTTTTGTTGGATGGCTTTCATGCTACAAATACAATATGGCTTTTGCACCATTTCTCAAGACAGCTTTTTTACTGTAAAGCTGGAGGATTTTTACGCCTTGATACTCTATGCCTCATGGATAGCATTTTCCCCCCTTCTCATTTAGCCATTTAGTTGTAATGTTTTTTGGAAATTGATCCACAACCAGGGCACAAAATATGAAAAAGCCATTTTACCCAGTTCTAAACAAATTCTTGGTACTTAAAAAAAAAAAAAAAATCTTTGGGATGAGGGAGAGTCATAGCACCTATTGAAACTAGACAAAAATTGAAATAGATAAAGAGAGAATATACCAAGCACTGCTTTATAAATAAAAAATATACCAGAGCTGCTGCCTAAAGTATGGTAATGAGTGCAACTAGATTAATTAGATATAAAATGTAAACCAATTCTAAACGTCGGAGTATAGAAGAGTTGGCATGCCTGAAGATAATGTCCCTGTAATCTAACACACCTTAAAATGTAGCTTGTACCAGTTTTCTTCAAGCGGCTAAATGTAGGCAGTTCATATTATGATACTAAAAATCAAGAGGTCTAACCTTTCATTTTTTAAATAGCCTTTCATTATGTGCTCTGAATGAGAGAGTTTCAGCCATCCAAATACCCATGTAATTATAGGCTGGCACTCTTTCTTTCAGTTCCTTTTAAACTATGAATACCAACAGACTAAGGAATCATAGAACGAGCTCTGGAAAAGTTCTTGAATTTGGTTTCGTTAACGTTAATAACCAACTTTAGTCCATCCAGAGAGGCTTGTAGATGTTGAAAGGCAATCTGCAGTTGAGCAAAGAAGTGGCAACTGAATGGACTATTGTGTAATCTGTACAAAGATGCAGTTTAGCTGTTGGCATACCCTTTTCAATATTTTTTATAAAATAATATAGGAGCTAAAATTTAATCTTGAGGAACTCCTGTGGTTATCTATATACAGATGTATACAAATATAAAGACATATATTCACCTATTTAACAATTTTATTATTGTTTTTTTTCCAGCATGAATCCTGGAATCAACCCTCCAGTCAGTAAATCCAAGATTTATAATTTGCAATCAGTTTCTAAATTTAACAATTACAATATTAAACCAATTTATGTTTTTTTGTTTTCATTATTATCCCCAACTCTGCACATCATTAAGGATGATGCATTCGGTGATAAATGGACATGGTGCAAGCAATTCTTCAAACTGTCTTAGCTGTGAACGCTGTTTTTATTTTTTCTCCAATTTATGTTTTTTTGTTTTCATTATTATCCCCAACTCTGCACATCATTAAGGATGATGCATCGGTGATAAATGGACATGGTGCAAGCAATTCTTCAAACTGTCTTAGCTGTGAACGCTGTTTTTATTTTTTCTGCATCTAGATTTTAGGTAAACTAAAGATAATATGATGATCTCCAGGGAAGAGCCATCAATGTTTAGTGGAGAGTGATCCCTTCGTGTTCTTACGAAGTCAATGAGCATCTGACTGTCCATCTGTCCATCAGTCTGTTAGTCGTTGCACATCCCTAGGACAAAAATCTTGTCTCTAGTCCTCATTGTTGTCCACATTTGTGACAACCTCTAATTACCATTTAATTTTTTTTAAAAACATCTCTGCTTAAGGTAAACTTGGGTTTTTATATAAACATGTACATATAAGTTTAGGACTAGAAGCTATTTTAAAAGTCTATATAAAAAGTTACAAAGCTTCATGTCTTTATACTAAACTATATTGTTGGTTGCTAGTTGTTTTAATTAGCACCATCGAGCATAATCCTTTCTCCTCTCTCTTTAATATAATTTGTTGGTAGTTTGTCTAGGAAGTTATTGTAGTGTCCGCCACTGAAGTAAGTAGGAGCATCTTCCCAGCATGCCTTGCAGCCATGTTTATGTGTTTTATAATGTTTATGTACAGTCTGTTGGTCCTGTGGTTTAGGTGTGCGTTTTGGCCACTCAGGTGGGGGTCACTATTTTGGGAAAAGGTGTCTAATGTTATTGAGTTTTTGAGTTGTACTCCATTCTTCTACTGGAGTGTGTTAATAAAGAATTTATTGTGTTAATTTCCTGGTAAACTTGGCAACCCAACTCGTGGTCTCTACCTCTCATTTGACACATTATTCTTTTGGTGGCTTTTCATTTAGAAATACTGTTAATAGTTTTTGCTGGTGCTGGTTTTTAGCCAGAACAATGTCAGAAATAAAGCGTTAATTTGTTTGTGTTTTTGTTTTCCCATTCTGATTACACCTGTGAATTCAGCTGAACCCAGCTGAACGGAACATGCTGAACTATGATATCAGAGCTTCTAGTGGTTAAGTCTGCCCTGGAGGAGTGTAGGCACTGGCTGAAAGACACCAGGACATCCTTCTCAGATCTAAACTGACCACAACAACCTGCCGTACATCTAGGAGAGCAAATGTTTTTGACCATGATTGAGGACATGGAGATGGTTAGGGTGGCGTTGGAGAGCCGACAATCGGCTGTGGCAACACCTAGTGGCAACAGCAAAAAATACTTTGTGTTAATATTTATTATACAAAAGTAGCTAGATCGTCACGTCCCGTCACATGGAATATTAAAAAAGTACTTAACCAGGCCATTTAAACGAAACCAGGTCCCAGTAATGGTCCAACCAATCAGCTGTCTGTGCCAGTTAAAGTTTGCCGTCAAGTTATTTAATGGGGACACTCTGTCCTGCTCAGAAAATGATGCTGCAACACAAAAAAATTATAAAATTAAAGATTGGCACCATGTCCTTGGTGTATCTGTCCTGAATCTGGTTTCTCAGATATTAGGTATTAAGGTTACATCCAACAAAAAACATCTAACGATGTCCCTAAACCGATTTTACCTGGTCATATAAATGCCTTAAAAAATAGTTTCTGCTTAAAGGCTCAGTTTGTAGATCCAATAAAGTAGTGCCCAGAGGAAGTGGAACACAGAACCTAAATACAGAAACCCCCGATCAAGTGCACCAAAACAAACCAATCACCCAACTGAGTAAATAACTACACTAATGAGGGACAGGTGCCCTAGGCACTTGTAACATACCCCCGCCCCAACGGTCGCGCAACAGGGGGAAGCGACCCAAAAGGGAAAAAAATGGAACAACAATTCTCGGGACGAGGGGGTGTCCCTCTGCTGAAGAGGTGTGGTGAACGCCCTCTGGCTGCGTGGCGGGGCGGACGGCCCCTGCGAATGAGGCTAGGTGGACGCCCTCTGGCTGCGTGACTAGGCGGATGACCTCTGCAGGCGAAGCGTGAAGGACGCCCTCTTGCTGCGTGGTCCGGTGGACGCCCTCTCACTGCATGGTCCGGTGGACGCCCTCTCGCTGCATGGTCCCGTGGACGCCCTTTGTGGGCGAGGCGAGATGGACCCGTGATGGATGCTCGGGCTCGACGGCGGGCGGTCCCTGGTGCTCTGGCTCAGCGGCGTGCGCTGCAGAATCCTTGGAGAGTGAGCGCGCTGGAGAGGCTCCTGAAGAGGGTGAGCACGCTGGAGAGGCATGTGGGGAATCTCGCGCTGTTGGATCCTTGATAGATGTGCGTACTGGATGGTCCTCTGCTGATGCGCACACTGGGGAGGCCGCGGGAACACTGACTGGCAGGACCTCGGCGGGTGTGCGCGCTAGCTGGAGCTCGGCGGGTGTGCACGCTAGCTGGAGCTCGGCAGATGTGCACGCTGGCTGGGGCTCAGCGGGTGTGCGCACTGGCTTGAGCTCAGCGGGTGTGCGTGCTGGCTCGAGCTCGGCGAGTGTGCGCGCTGACTTGAGCTCAGCGGGTGTGCGTGCTGGCTGGAGCTCGGCAGGTGTGCACACTGGCTGGAGCTCGGCAGATCTGCACGCTGGCTGGGGCTCGGCGGGTGTGCACGCTAGCTGGAGCTCGGCGGATCTGCACACTGGCTGGGGCTCGGCGGGTGTGCGCGCTAGCTGGAGCTCGACGGATCTGCACGCTGGCTGGAGCTCGGCGGATGTGCACGCTGACTGGGGCTTAGCGGGTGTGTGTGCTGGCTGGAGCTCGGCGGGTTTGCATGCTGGATGGAGCTCAGTGGGTCTGCACGCTGGCTGGAGCTCGTGGCACGCTCCGGTTCGATCGCGGACGCCGCACGTATCCCACATGCAGCCTGTGTAACGGGCTCCGCAGCTGCGCAGCGCGCACGCTCCTTCTTGGCTCTCTCCGACCAATGGCTGTTTGACAGACTTATGGCTGTTTGACAGATCTACAGATAAATAAAGAACACAAATATAAATAAACGTTTCTTTCTAGGAATCTTTCTAGGAATGTAACTCCAGAACGCCGTCTAGTGCTGAGTTTGACCGAAACTCGTCTTATTTTGAAAGATAGTCCACTGTATTTGATGAGATGAAGTGTACATGTCTAGGATGAGATGAAAGTAACGAAAGTGTTCTTCTGTATGGAAAAACAGATGTTTTCTAAGAATCTTCAGGGAATCAATTGATTCACATTTCCCATTTGGTTCAAATGTAAAACATTCACAATGCAGTACACAGTCACCTGTACACATACACATGCTTGATTCTTAGAAAACATCTGTTTTTCCATACGTGTAGGTGCGGAAGAACACTGGTTACTTTCATCTCATCCTAGACATGTACACTTCATCTCATCAAATACAGTGGCCTGTCTTTCAAAATAAGTCCTTAAGAGACATTATTATAACGTTTAACTCCAATGCTTAACTGTTTTGGGGGGTAAAATGAAATTCCCAAGCAACGGGGAGAACATGCAAATGAGTTTCGGTCGAACTCAGCACAAGACGGCGTTCCGGAGTTACATTCCTAGAAAGATTCCTAGAAAGAAACGTTTATTTATATTCTGTCAAACAAGCGCCGTTCGATCATCGGAGGCGCTGCGCTTCGCTGCGCAGGGTGAAGTACTCACGGAGCGAAAGAGCGAGCCAGGCGACCAAGTAAGCAGCAGATAGTTTAATGAAAAAAACGTCTAACTGAAAAACCAAAGCACGGGTGAAAAGTGCCGAAAAATAAAACATAAACAAAACAAATAACCCGAACAGAAAAGCAACCGAGAACGTCGTAAACACGCGAACACAAAAGACAAATAGTAATGCTGACCTGCTGACTCAGGGCACATGCACACTTTAAGTATAGTCAGCTGGCCGCATGTGATTAGGTAGGACCCAATCCCAGCTCTAGGGGATGGGCCCTACCTACGGGAACCCCGAACGGCCAAACCCCGAATGAGGAAAACAGGGGGGAGTGGCGTAGCCCTCCCAAGCCTAACATATCGCCCCCCCCAAAACAACCGGGGGGGTATGGCCACCCGGGGAAAAAAAACAAAAAAAAAGAAAGGGGCCCGAGTCCCACCAGGATCCTAACGGCGACGAGGCCTGTTGAGGGCGCGAAGGCGGCGAAGCCACTTTAAGGGCACGAATGCGGCATGGCCATCTGAGGGCACTAAACCGGCGAGGCTCTTTTAACTCGCGGAGGCGATGCGACACTTTGAAACCGTGGAGGCGACGTGACATTTTGAGAGCGCGAGGACGGCGTGACCCTTTGAGAGCGCGAGGGCGACGTGACCCTTTGAGAGCGCGAGGGCGACGTGACTCCTTGAGGATGCGGGGGCGACATGACCCTTTTAGAGCGTGGAGGCAATGTGGGTGAAGTACTCGCGGAGCGAAAGAGCGAGCCAGGTGACCAAGTAAGCGGCAGATAGTTTAATGAAAAAAACGTGCAACTGAAAAACCGAAGCACGGGCAAAACGAGCCGAAAAATATAACATAAACAAAACAAATAACCCGAACAGAAGAGCAACCGAGAACGTCGTAAACGCGAACACAAAAGACAAATAGTAATGCTGGCCTGCTAGCATTACTATTAAGAGCGCGAGGGAGACGGGACCCCTTGAGGATGCGGGGCCTCCTGTGAACTCAGGTGCTGGAGAGAATAACGCAGACTCAGGTGCTGGAGAAGCTAACACGGACTCAGGTGCTGGAGAGGCTAATGCGGATTCAGGTGCTGGAGAGGCTAATGCAGGCTCAGGTGTAGGCGGGAGCGAGACCGCAGGGGCAACCAGGGTACACGCGACCGCAGAGGTGACCCAAGTAGACACGAGAGCAAAGGTGACCCAAGTAGACGTGAGCCGGGTGTCCGGCATAGCGTCCTGTGTCTCTTGAGCGGCTGGCATACTGTTCAGAGCGGGGGGCACATTGTCCAGAGCAGGGAGTGGATGGTACCGAACAAGGGGCATACAGTCCAGCGCGGACGAACCATGGTCCAGAGCTGGTGATAACTGGTCCTGAGCGGGAATCTTAGATGACCACTGCCTCCCCCTAGGACCACTGGACCTTGATCTCTTGGTGCTTATTTATATACAAAGTATAACATTCTAGGTTATGCGATATAGTAGATTTATAGAACGTTACAGATTTCTGGAGTACTGTAGCCTCTTTCAAATATAAGAACATCTGGTCTGTATGTGGAACTCGACCAGTCTTTGACAATCAGCATGAAGCATCACACCTATGGCTCCTCACAAACAATGCAGCTCACTACACATCAGTCTCAGCCAATACCATTTGTCTCTACAACCAGTTTTAAACTAGGGTTTCACCTCCTGATGACCTGGCCCCCTTAGCATATTAATTGAACGAAGAATCTTGGCTCCTAGCCTTATTAACATCAAAAGGATCAAAGGTTCATGTGGATATAAAAGGATGTAACAGACAAACTCTCTCTCTTCTCTTGGGCTCTTCATTTGGTCTCCGGGTCTAGCTCTGGCCAGTGCTGCTGCTGGGCCCTGCACTTGAGTTTGTACCTAAAGGTGGTGTTCATTTGCTATTGGTGTAAACTTTGATTATAATTTTGTTGAGTAATTTTACCTTCATGTTTAAATAATCATTTGTAATAAATACTGTTATTACTCTAAAGCAGGGGTGCTCAATACGTCGAAGGGGTGTCAGGTCGATCGTGATGGAGGTTTGAAAAAAAATAGCGTTTATCACGTGTCAGCACTTTTTTTACAGCACAGTATCGGAAGCGCTTATACACACACGCGCACACATTCACACACAATGTGATTCATTCTAAATTGCGATCTCTATCGTGCAAGCGGTCTGCCCTCCCCCGTCTCTCTCTCACTGTTCCCAAAACCGTCCCGTGGCCCCGCCTCGAGCCTAAATCCAAAGCACTGCCTCGAGAATCATCTACATTAGATAGTTTCTGTTTGTGTTTTTACACTTTATTTGACTGACAAGACGAGTGAAGCTCAAAAAGAACTAAAATGCTCTACTTTCATTTAGAGTGGGGGGGGGGGGTATTTTTTTACTGTGTCAAACTCAAAATGCATCATGTTGTGTTTGGGGGCAGCACAGTGGCTTAAGTCAAGTCAAGTAATTTATTTATATAGCGCTTTTTACAACAGTACATTGTCACAAAGCAGCTTCACAGAATGAAAAGCCTTTAAACCCCCAAAGAGCAAGCCGAAGCGACAGTGGCAAGAAAAAACTCCCTTTTATGTTGTTATTTAAGGAAGAAACCTTGGGAGGACCAAGACTCAGTGGGGGACTCATCCTCCTTGAGCGGCCGGGCAGCAACAACAGTGAGAACAGTCATGTCCAGATACTAAACAAATGGAAAAACTAACAACTAGAAAACTATATGTGAGTCCATTAGGGGGCGTCCTGCAGGACCGCCTTGTCAGGTTCCATCCAGTATTCGTAAGCAGAGCCATGGATCTCCAGGAAGCCGGGGGACACCTCAAAAGAAACAGACAAAGGAAGGGAGTTAGAGCTAATAATAAAGCATGGCATTTAATTAATAATTAATTAATTGACACAGTGCAGCATGTGACTCCGGCATCACATCACGGCTTAGTGGTTAGCATGTTTTCCTCTCAGCACTAGGAATTCCCAGCTCGAATTCCATGCTGGGTGGAGTTTTGCATGTTCTCCCCGTGTCCACGTGGCTTTCCACGGGTTCTCCGGTTTCCTCCCACAGTCCAAAAACATGGATCAAGTCAATTGAATTCTCCAAATTGCCCCATATAGAGTGTGTTTTTGTGTGTGTGTGCCCAACGATAGATTTGCGCCCTGTCCTGGGTGTATCAGCCCAGCGCCCGAAGTGTTCTCCCCTGGATGGACATGGGGAACCCCCTATGTTGTTCTGTTTGGGGAAATGTGGGTTACAGTGATTATTTTACATTTATGCTGTATACTGTGTGTTTGGGTGTAACTAAAATCAGGTTTTCTCCATGCTATTTGCTGGAATGTGTTTAATAAAACGAACAATTCTAACAGATTTGACAATACTAACATGATGTGTGTATGGTTTCAATATAAAAGCCTAAAAAATAAAGATTGACCCCGGTAGATCTCGATGACCTGTCCAATGGAAAAGTAGATCTCTGGCCAGAAAAGTGTGGGCACCCCTGCTCTAAACCAAAGTTTCCAGTTAATCTTTTAAGGCTGGAGTTAAAAGGTTAATTTATTTCTAACTAAATGGTATATTTTAAGCAGCTATAAGATTGACCTCTGAGGGATATTTAGATATCTCCACATGTCAATATAGCCTCTGTCCATGTATTATACAAACCTCTGACAGAATTAAGATTTCTGCATGCTGATAAAATACCTCTGAGTCAGATACAGCTTAAACCATTGAGATAAAATTAACTCATTTAGTGCAGAGAAGCACTCGTGCACCTGTCTACCTGTCATGTCTAAAGTTACCTTTTAATACAAATATCTTTTGAGTCAGATATTTTAAATAGTAGAACACGCATTAAACCTTTGACCATCTCTCATTCTCTGTAATTTGGTAATGGGACGCAGAGAACTTTATTAACATCATATTAAGATCCAAAAAGTCCTACAACAGAACCCCTATCTAAGTTTTAAAACAGCATTTCTGTTATGCATGGTTCATTAAACCTTCCGTGCTATGTATCCGCACTGCCACATGAGTAGAACCAGTTTACTTCCTTCTTCATGTAGCAGGTGCTTATTTGCGGGTAATTGGAACACTGGAATGAAAAGTTTTTTCTGACCATTTAAGTGAAAACAATGTAACACCAGTTTTGCCTGACGGTAAGGTTGCACACACACTTACACAGACAAGCAAACACACAATATATGGGGCAGTTTAGAGCATTCAATTTACCTTGAATCCATGTTTGGACTGGGGATGAAACCGGAGAACCCACATGCCCATCCAGGGGAACGTTTCGTTAGTAGATACACTCATGGACAGGGTGCCAATCAGTCAGTGTCAGAGTCAGTGACTGTGTGCGTGTTTTACTCTGTGGAGAGTCTAAGAGTTTATTTAAGAGCTTGTTTATATGACGTAATTGTCATAATGTCATAATATCCATCGCTTTAAGTTTTTTTAAGTAGTACCTGTAATAAAAATGACAAAAACAATCAAACAATCTAAATTTAAGTAACATAATACAAACAAAGGCTGTTGGTGTAAAATGTTATTAAGATTCAAAACCGAAGCTTTAAATCATAGATCCATTAAATAAAAATAAATAATAATAATAATAATAATAATAATAATAATAGTACAACAATGTCATACTTTTTGCATTTTTAACAATAAGATGAATTTGTTCTTAATAGCTTATATTCTTGTTTGATTTGTCTGTTTTAAAGCCTTATAATGTGAAGAAGATTGTGTTATTAGTATTTGACTAGGCAAGTTTATTTATAGAGCACGTTTCATACAGAAGCAATTCAAAATGCTTTACAGAGTACTGAAAATAAACCATTTTAAATTATTAAAATAATTGAAATAGTGAATTAAAAGAAAAAAAAAATTTTAAAAATCCAGAAATCATTCATTCATTCATTATCTTCCACTTTATCCTATGTTAGGGTCGCGGGGGGGGGGGGTTTCTCATGCCCATCCAGGGGAGAATATTTCAGGCGCTGGGCAGATACACCCAGGACAGGGCGCCAATCTATCGCTAGGCACACACTCACACACACAGACACGCACACAAACACACTTTACATGGGCCAATTTGCAGAACTCAATTGACTTGATCCATGTTTTTGGACTGTGGGAGGAAACCGGAGAACCCAGAGGAAACTCACGCGGACAACATGGAAACGCCACCCAGATGGGGATTTGAACCAGGAATCCCTAGTGCTGAGAGGCGAACGTGCTAACCACTAAGCCACCGTGCCGCAATCCAGAAATCAGACCAATCAAAATAAAAATCCATAAAAAGAGTAAAAGAAAAGTTGACCGTACCTGAAATAAGGGTATAACCCCTGAATTGGCACCATGAGGGGCATTTCCACTTCATCATGTGTCAGGTCGGTAAAGTTTGATATCACATTTTTTATTACTTTTGATTATTCATAAATCAATGGAGAACAAGGTACAAATATTATATGTTGTCAAAAGGTCACTTCTATCTATTTATCTAAGTAAAACGACTAGTATAGCCAGAATTGCGGTGACTATGAGAGCAAAAATCCATCTAAAAGCTATCTAACCTGCATTTTTAAATTTGTTTAACTTAAAGAATCGTGTTGCTATAAAAGTATTCTCTCTTCTCCAAACAACACCACTCTGACACCAAACCCGAACACCATCGTCCCATCCTCACCAGTAAGAGAACCGTCTTCTGCTTTCAGTGTGCAAAGACGTTTACAAATCAAACAGCTCTGAAATGCCAACAACGAATTCACACTGGGGAGAAACCGTATGCCTGTTCACAGTGTGGAAAGCACTTTAATCACGTGAGTAACCTCAAACGACACCAGCACATTCAAACAGGCAACTTGTATCGCTGTTTACAGTGTGCAAAGGGCTTCACCAACCAAACTGGACTGAAATACCACCAGCGCACTCACACCGGAGAGAAACCGTATTCCTGTGCACAGTGTGGAAAGAGTTTTATTCAAAAACGAAACCTCATTTCGTACTAGCGCATTCACAATGGGGATAAACCCTATTCCTTCTCACAGTGTGGCAAGAGTTTTATTCAGCTGAATGGACTCAGTTACCATCAGCGTGTTCACACTGGTGTAAAACCCTTTTGCTCACTGTGTGGGAAGAGTTTTACCAAAGGAAGCCATCTTAAACGCTACCACCGCATTAACACAGGAGAGAAACCCTATTCCTGCTCCCAATGTGGGAAGAGTTTTGCTCCATGTTGGACTGTGGGAGGAAACTACCTCTGTGCCGAATGTGGCAAAATCTTTGCTCATCTGAGCAATCTGAAATCCCACCAGCTCATTCAAATGGGAGAGAAACCGCACTCCTGCTCAGAGTGCCTCAAACCTCAAATCCCTGTGCTCCCAGTGCGGAAAGAGTTTTGCACACCAGAGTAGGCTCAGACAACATCATTCACATTCACACAGGAGAGAAAGCACACTCCGGTTCGCATTGTGGGAAGTGTTTTACTCAACCCGGTGCTCTCAAAGCACATAAGCAGATTCACACGGGGGAGAAACCATACACTTATACAGAGTGTGGGAAGAGTTTCACTGAACAAGGGATGCTTAAAAAACATCAGCGCATTCATACCGGGGAAAAAACATATTCGTGCTCTGAATGCGGGAAGAGGTTTCGAATTAAAGGGAATTAAAAAAACACAAGTAAATTCATACCGAAAAAAATCACAAAACAAGCGATCAGGCTTTTTAAATTCCCCAGTGTTCGGTTGCTATTTTCAGGTAACCCCCAGCTTGGTCAGTCTGCACCACTCACTCATTCTTCATGTCCCACTTTAGATTACTGAGGTCCAGAAATAAAATACAAGTCTGTTGTGTAAAAGTGATGTGGCACACTGATGCGGCCGTGACCACTTCTACCTCACAACATTACAGCAAGAAGGTCCTGGGTTCGATTCCTAGTTGGAGTGAATTAAAGTGCTCCCTGTGTGGGTTCACTCCGGGTACTCCGGTTTCCTCCCACAGTCCGAATCACCATTTTGCCAACCTAGGGAATCCCTAGCGCTGAGAGGCGAACGTGCTAACCACAAAGCCACCGACCTGGTTGGTTCACAACATTGGATGGTTTACATCATTACATTTCTAAACCCTGCCTACAGTCTATTTTTATGGCTTCTGAAGGGATAAAAATTTGTGATTTGTAAGTACTTTGTGTTCAAGGGAATTAGCGCATTCAATAACGATGGGGCAATCTGGCCGACAATTGCCCCAGACCTATATTTCATGAAAACTAGATGCTCCTGGCATCTGGTGGCTGGTGGATAAAGCTCAAGGGCAGCCAAGCTGTATCGAGCTCCCCCAGATAAGGGATGGAACGGCGTGTTCACCCCCATAGAACTCCTTCAACAAGTTGTTTCAGAATAAGCAGAGCGAGGGATGGGTGTTTCAATAAATACGGGCAGAAACTGTACTTCGGGCCTCTGTCTTGGTGGGACCGGTGTGGTGCTGAGATCAGAGTCGGATCGCGATCTTGGGCTTGTCTTGGACGAACACTGCTTTGACTCGGTTTGTCATAAATAAACCGCTTGATTTGAATAACTCTGAAATCATCTGTACTGTGCTTTTTGACGCCTTCAAAATTGGTTCATCAAGGAAATTTCAGATTTCCTAACACTTCCAACTGCATCGTTTGACGATCAAGGGTGCATGCAAATATATGTACACCAATGGGCGTGGTGGGCTAGAAATGAGGTGTTCAGGAACGTTTCTGGCATGTTGGTATGCCAGCAATGAAAACCCTAGATGCACCACTGACTGAAAACAACCTGGACAGATGTCAACAGTCAGACTGTGAATGGTCAACAGAATCCCTAGCGCTGAGAGGCAAATGTATTAACCACAAAGTCATTTTGCCGCCCGACTTTTGTGTGGTAAGGTTTAGTTTTGTTCTCCGTTAATATCTGACACACTGATGGTAAACTGGCTGCTCTAAATTCTCCCATTTTAATTATCAGTATATATTGTGTGAGTGAGACATTCTACCCTGGAAAGGCATGGGGAACTACAAACCTTTTTGTTACCTCTTGAATCCCTCTGATGTCCCATCCCAAGGATGAAACAAGGAACATAATTATGCCTTAGCGTAAAGTCGTTTCACATCTAGGCTTTGAAAAAAGTGGGGCTTACAAGTTGCATCCCATAAATAATGCTTTATCTCCATCATCCATTATTAACAAAACCAATGAGATATATGCATTTCAGTGAAAATGTCATTCAAAGTCACCAAAAGTCATTCAAGGTCAGTAAAAATTTCCTGTGTAAAAAGAAAAAAAAATTGGATTGGTCCTGTTAGGATCTTTTGATTTTGAAAAAGGCAGAAAGAACGAGCCTATGCAAAAATCGTCGTCTCAACTCATTTATTGGGAACAAAGAAAACTTCATGAACACCGTCAGTAACTCACGCTGGCCAGCGGGTCTGCCATCCTCAGCGTTCAGATGTTGTGTCTGCCTCCGGGTCTGAGAGTGATTGAGAGCCCCCGCAGTGTTTACCTGTGTATATATCTGTTACGTCTAGTTCCCGCCCCTTACCTGCCTAAGCCAATCACAAATTACCGCCCTAGGTTTCAAATCAGTCAATCCCAGCCCAGTATTTTGGTTCGAATCTAGCTTGCCCCACAACCACTTCTTAATGGCGGCAAAGGTCCTTTGTTTGAATACAAACTTTCGGCCATTTTGGGACTGTTATTATGTTCACGTAATTTAAAATTTCTGACAATTCCCCCCTATGTGCTCCCATAAATACATTTTAAATAAAAAATTCTATGGCCCTATACATAAATATTAATATATAAATAAAGCCAAAATTTAAATGTTACCATTTCTAAAAATTTCATGTTATTGCAACTCAATTAACTCAATTCTAAACGCAACTAAATTCCAATACGAATTTTACAGGTTCACATAACTGAATGCTGAGGAGGCAGAGCGCTAATTAAACTACCCCCTCTAACTAAAACCCCTCTTGACGGTGCCCAACATATTACATGGCCATATAGGCTGAAAACACAATTCTAAAAACAAACATCTATCAATTATACTAACAGAGACCGCGCCTAACGAGACAGCCTCCGTCCCTACACTCACAAACCCAAAATAACACCCCCCTTGCACCACTGTTGCAGAAACTTTCCCAGAAGATTCTTCAAGGTTCTGTTCTCCTGGTCAGTATGTGCTTTAGTCTTTTAGTTCTGTAGTCCCAGCATTCCCTCGTCGGTTCTTGAAGTTCCTTTTATGAGTTCCTTTTATCGTTGTCGTCCTCCTGTTGTCATCATCGTTGTCCTCTTGTTTTCATCAATGGCAACCTTGTTGTCAGCGGCTCTCCGTCATCAGCAACAGCACCCTTGTCGTCATCACTTTCTAAAAGCAGAGTTAGCAATACCTCTATACCACCCTGAATAGGTCTGTTGACACATCCAGAGAAGCATTCTCTTCTTGCTCCAGGGACTGGTCTCCGTCACTCCGAGGATCAGCATCCTCACCGCAGATCCATCCTGATCACCACTTCCTCTGTTCCTGGAACTCCTCTTTCCTAGAGAATCAGGTTTCACCCCTAAATCCAGCCGCATTTAATCTGAAACACACCGATCATCTAGAGAAAAGGTTTAGGACATGGGATCAGGAAAGAGGAAAGAGGAACTCCAGTAGCTCAGGAATAATGTGCTCTGTTTTAAAGCCAAAAGAAATCATTGAAACAAGCATGTTTAAGGCCAAAACAAGGAATGATAAGTTAACCTCAGACAAAACGTTTATGAATGCTTCCATACAAGCTAAACGTGGTGCTTTAATTTAACCAGTTGAAAGCTGAGTGAAATAGTGCACTAATAACCAACCTAGTTTACATTTAAGGAAATGTAAAACCACAAGACCTTAAAACTAACAAAACCAAAACAAAACATACAAACCCTGTATAAATAGAAATAAAGTCTTACTGCATGGCTACCTGCTCAACTTTTTCCTCATATATTTTCATTATGAATTATCTTACCTAAACAAATTATATAATATATATACTTTAAACAAATCCCAATAAATAAACAAACCACTGGAGGATAACATGGTGGACACATCTATCAGAACTGTCCAGCACTTCTTGGGTCACACTGCAACAGTCGCACAATGGATGGGTCACTTTTTGCACCCTTAATAAACTTCTCCAGGGACAGCTTACCATATAAAATCTACAAAAAATACAACGGCTTTGTTTGACAAATAACAATTGTACAGTATAAATGTATACACTACTGTCCCTGTATATTAGGCATCTGTCCGCATATAATATCTGGAATAAAAATGTGACATTTCAAAAGGAAAATGTATTTAGTGAACTGATGCAACAGCGATTCACCAAACATTTTCCCACACTACTAAAGCAGCGGTTGAAATGAAAATGTAAAAGGATATTAAATGATCTATTTGAAGCTGTTTCAATACAGTAAGGGAAAAAATAGTTAAAGCATAGGGAATGTTGATAATAACAAATATTTTATGGATCTTAATCCTGATGTATATAACAACCAATAATGTTCAGTAAGGAAGCATGACAATTCCTAATATAAAAACATAAATATTTCTAGCTGCGGTGGCACGGTGGCTTAGTGGTTAGCACGTTCGCCTCTCAGCGCTAGGGATTCCCGGTTCGAATCCCCATCTAGGTGGAGTTTCCATGTTCTCCCCGTGTCCGCGTGGGTTTCCTCCGGGTTCTCCGGTTTCCTCCCACAGTCCAAAAACATGGATCAAGTGAATTGAATTCTCAAAATTGCCCCATATAGAGTGTATCGTGTCAATATAATGGGATAAAACAAATTAATAAATCAGAATTTTCTAAACAAATAAGGGTGTGTCATTATCATATAGTTCACAATAATAACAGTATATATAAAAACAAACATTGTGATACTGATATTCCCACTTGTTAGACCAATGACATCATGCAGTTATGCATGGTATATCTTCATTACCTGAGTCATTTAGGATGACAAAGCAGTAAGTCATAAAGCAGCACAGTGTCTCAAAGAGAAGAAACTAGTGTGTGCGTGTGTGTGTGAGAGAGAGAGACACAGCATTCCTCAAAGTGTTTGGTGTGCCTCACTGGTGAGTGCGGAGGGTGAAACAATAATATGTTTATGCGTAAAATAAGTGTTTTGTCATATTGCCAAGAATATTGTTATAGCAAGAATTACCCTAAAATATGTTTTTCCAGTTCTGTGTTTAATAATAGTCTTTTTATTCATCTGAGACCCTCATCTCATTACCTTATGCTTAATTTTCTATTAAAGTTGCATGGAGGTTCTTCATACCCATCACAGGGAGAAAGTTTCAGGTGCTGGGCAGATACACCCAGGACAGAGCCCCAATCTATCGCTGGGCACACACTCCCTCACCCATACATGCACACGCTCTATATGGGGCAGATTGAAAACCAACTAATTTATCCTTCTATTTACTATTTAAGTAAGCATTTAGTCTATTGTTTTAGGTCATCATCTTTATTGTATGCTACATGACTTATTATGTAATCAGACCTATGGTCAGCACCAGTATTAGTGGCTCCTTTGGTTAAAAGGGCAAAGCAAAGATCAAAATGTGTGAAAATCAACCCAATCAAATTATTTCAAACCAAATAACAATTAGTGGAACCCAGAGAAGCTTTTTCTAAATATTTTCCATAACAATTCTGAATATGCAAATTTATGGTGAAATAATAAGCTTGACATAAAGCACTAAATTCAGCTACCTGTTAAATCAGACTGTAAACCTGTAGGTGAGGATAAGTCCATTTACCTTAGGGAATCAAAATACATTGTTCTGCAATTTTAAACCTCATTAAGGACTACAGAAGAAAATCAAGTACCAAATGTTCTGCCATAAAAACTGCATCAAATACAATAATACTAGCAAAGGTGCCAATAACTGAAATGTGTTTATCATTTTGTCATGAAACTTGTCACCATGTGAGGTTATAGTTACATTGCAAAACATGAAAAAGCTTTTTATATTTTAGGTTTTTATATGCAGTCATCATAGTAATTGTGTTTAACTCATCCATAACCATGTTTAAATGCTAATTGGGTTTTTGTTACTGTCAAATACCCATTGTTACTGTTACTGTCTTTTCCCATTGTTTATATGGCAAACTATGAATTTCCACCGCATCACCTAACTGCCCTTCACATGCGTTCCCTACCTGCTATCTCCATTACATTTCTGTTGCTTCCAGCCATAAGTCACCACACTTTCTAAAAGTTTCACAATGTCTATATCAACTCATATCAGCTCTCTTAAGAGCTGGCAAGGATGTTAAACTATAAATTACGGGGTATATCCTTAAGAATATCCCATACATCCTCTTTTATGCTTGAAAATGGTGTTTTCTGTCCTTCCTTTCAAACCTCTTCCACTATTTCAATCAATATTCACCTCCTTTTACCTTCTAATCTAGCTATTACCCCTACTTCACCCAAACACAGCATCTTACCTGCTGTGTACTATTCAACTTTCAACACCCACACTTGACTCCCTTCAGTTAATGGTGGCAATTTAGTCATTATGCCCTTTTTATGGCTTCATGGCTGGTAAACCCCATTGCCCAATCTGTATAGTAATTGAATGCTATTGACCATTTCCCCCCTACTGTCCAGTGTACATGTATTATTTGACCAAGTTGCTGTAATTTGTTAACTACTTGCTTTTAACAGCTTTACCCCGTCCAACATGGAGTTCAAGTCCACACTTGCAGTACCTTAATTGATGAAATTTATCAGTCAAGCTTCTACCTTCTCAGGCGGACCGAAAACCATATCAATGGTAACCTTCAACTGTGTCCTTCTGATAAACTCCTCTATCCCAAATATACTACTCAACTCTAGGAGGTTCTAGCAACCAAATATATTGCCATGTGGGGTCGTAGCATGAGTATCAATCACATGGCTCTATATTAGAGCTGAGGATTCATATAATTATATACTTTAATGACCATTCTATACCACTTACCATAATATCTGATCCAGTGTACAAATGTCGTCACATTTGTCTGAATCAGCAGTAATATAGGCTTAATATATTATCTGGGATCCCAACCTTAAAATACATAAAAATAATAAAAAAACTAACCCTCATTTCTGTTTAAATAGTTAATGCTGGCATGCACTTCCCCTGACACACATAGCACAAAGTATTAAGTGTGTGGAGGAGGGGTGTCACTCCAAACCTATAAACCCAATGCTCAGTGTAAAATTGTGTCCAGTGTGTTGTAATGGTGAATCAGATTGCTGAAACACTCAAGCACCTGTGTGAGAAATTAAAAACATGGCATGACTTCATTTTGAAATTTAAATAAGCACAATACAAAGGCTTTTAATATTTTATGAAAAAGCAGCAATTTTAATCACAAAGATGTGCTGCTACAAATTTTAGACCATTTAACCATTTATTTTAGAAACTAGATGAATTCTGGAACTTAAGTCCTATTAAAACACATCTATTTAAGTGACAATAAAACAGTCATTATCTTAAAGGTGGTATTTTCTGACGTTTGAGTACTGGTACAAGAGGTGAAATCAGAGCCATATGCATAAACCTTTAGAAGAAAGTTGATGGTAACCAGAAGTAAGATTTGGCCCAGGCACTGCTGCATTAACAAATCACTGTTAAACACCTGTACCATCACCAACATGTGTGTGTGTGACAGACAGTAAAAAGAAGGTGGGTCATCTGGAATAATAATTATTAAATAAGTGTGTATTGAAGCTGCTGTAGATAAGGGTCACTGTGTCCTTTTACTGTAAGGACATTGCATGTGCATGAACAAGGACAAAAACCAAGTCTCCACCTAGTGCTCATGTTGCTTCCTGCAAAATCCTTGTCTCCAGAATCAAATCAACTAAAGCCTGAGGGTGTGTAACATGTCAATCACTGCTTAAGTACATGTGACATGAAGCCCCATCACATGCATGGTCTCAGTAAAACTGAATCAGGTTGCTTCAGTGTACACTGCAGCCTCATCTGCAGGCTTTGGGACAGGACTGGAGCACAGGAAAGAAGGAGGTATCTAAAATATGTACTTTATACAAATGAAGTTACAGAACTCTGTTCACAGTGACACTGCAGCTTTAATGTGACCTGTACAATCTAGAGTAATTATTAAACCTGTTTGTTTTACAAATGATCTATACATGTGACTGTTATTGTGCATAGCTAAAGAGCAGCTAGTGGGGTGAAATTCAGGGATAAGTTGTGGGTCATTTATATAAAAAACAAATTTCATCATTACCTGAAAATTCACTAAAACTAAAAGCACTTAATTTTTATAATAATTCACTTAACACTTGTACAAGTCTCACTATTTGGTTTTGGTTGTACAGGTACAGAAGTGTGAACTGCAAACCCAGCAGATTAAAGAACTCTTTTGTTTTTATATTTATATTTTCATTATTATATTATTATTATATTTACTTTTTCTCACTTATACAGGGCGGATGGCAAAGTAAGAATTACATTGCGCCGGGAAAAACATTTCTATAAGTGCATATGACAATGAGCTTTGAGTTCTTGTAGTTAAAACATCATGACCTAAGAAATTAGTTGGACAATTTGGACAATACAGAAAGGAATGGATTAATTGCAGATTTCCAATTTCCAGAACCAGTAGAGTAGTATAATGATGACTATGAATAGATTCCGAGCAACCCATGGTAGTGAGTGTATTTGTACTAAATGTTCCCTATTTGTACTAAATATTCTACTGTATTTCCTGAAGCAGTGGCCCCAGGGTTTATTAGAAAATCAAATTGTTCACCACCTGCACCACAGGTAACAATTGGTGCTGGGATAATTTCTCGACCTGTGGAGGACACATGACTAATTTGGAAGGTGAGCTGGAGGTATTTCATTAAAACCTTATTGGTTGGGCACAGGCTGTCTACTGGGATATGGCCCAGTGATCTATGGCACCATCTACTGGTGTACCCTGTAATGACACCCAACACAGGTAACTATTAAGGTGGGTGAAGGGCTGTAAGCATTGCATTGACCGCTATGTAGGAGGAGCTATATGTGAGGTTGGGGCGGCCATTTTAAATCCTTTGTTCCAACTCAACTCTAACATGCGGCTAAAATTTTAGCCTTTGGCTAGGTGTGCGCTAGTTGTCCTTAAGTTAAGTCAGCCATTTTAATTAAGTTAATTTAGGTTGTATACCACACAAGCAGAACACAAATATTACTTACCAAGCTAAACACTTACTTACCAGCTAAATTACTTACCACAAAATGAACCTCCTCCCCCCCCCCTTTCTCAAATAAAACATCAAGAACAAAACAGAATTTTACCTTTTGAACTTATTTCAACCACCATCGTGCACACACGTGTTGCTGCTCCACACAAGACAAGACAAACACACATACAAGATTTCCCTGATATTTGCACCTAAGGAATTTAGAATTTAGCCTCAATTTGGAAATTTACCCTGCTAATCAGGCACGACGGGACCCTAGGCCTCTCTCGATCGTTCTAATCAATAATCAGTTATTTTTCCAACCATTGGATACGAACTGTGTCGCCTACCCCGTTGAATAATACTCTGATTCCTTATTTCCTAATTACTGGTCTGAAACCCGGTTTCACAAACCAAGTTAAACCTAAAAAGCGCCTAGAACCCGGTTCTATCCATCAAACGCTTATTAACCCAAATGTGGGGTGTGGGACATATCTCCAACTTCGCCACACTTTCCCGCGTTCCTCTTAAATATAACTCATTAACTACATTTTATACTCGAGCGTAAACTGCGGTGCTAATATCAGGAATGGTACCAAATAAATCTACCTTCCAGTGTACATGAAGTATTCTGATTACTGTAACAATTTATAACACTTACGGACTCCGGCATTAACACACACTCATTACTCTAAATATTAAATGCAGCTAAACTATGCAGTAAAATCTGCTTACCTTCGGCGCGCCTATAATGAGTGTGCGTGAAATCAGAAGTCCAGGTGCAGTACTGAAATTTTTATTGTTCTTCTGCCTATTTTCAAAACCATCCACTGCTACCATCTGTTAGGATCTTTTGATTTTGAAAAAGGCAGAAAGAACGAGCTGATGGTCGCCTCAACTCATTTATTAAGGACAAAGAAAACTTCATGGATACAGTCAGTAACTCACGCTGGCCAGCGGGTCTGCCATCCTCAGTGTTCCGATGCTGTCTGCCTCCAGGTCTGAGTGAAAGTGCGCCTCCCAGTGTTTACCTGGGTATAGTTCCCGCCCCTTAACTGCTTAATCACAAATTACCGCCCTAGGTTTTAAATCAGCCAATCCCAGCCCAGTATTTTCCTAGTGGCGGGAAACTCAGAAGTCCTTTGTCATTCGGCCATATTGAGACTCTCATTATGTATAAGAAATTTAAAATTTCTGACAAGTACTGCTGTAGTTTCATTTAAACACCTCAGTGACACTGCTGGGATAGGAATAATACACCCACCAAATAATACATGTGCTGTGGTGGTACTATTGGGGTTCTGACCATTAGAATAGAGTAAAGCGGACGTACACAGTATGTACTGTAGTCCAGAAACAGATGGACTACAGTCTGGAATTGTAGAACTACAAATTATAAAATGTAAAGTTTTCTTCCTGACACAGACCTGAACATTTTTACATCAAGAACTGAAAATAAACTGCAGGAATGACTGATTCTACAGAATGTACTTTTATAGACCGGCCATTATTTTTGATAATGTTTATTACATTGTGATGAGTTCAGAGAATTTAGCAGAATGGAAATGTTTATTACAGGAAGTTGATCAAATAAAAGCAATGTTGTTAAACTTATAAATGGCTTTACTTTAATTAGTTTATTTGAATGTTAATGTTTATAATGTTTATATTCTAGTGAGACTCCAGAAAGAAGAAAATGATGAAAAAGGTAAATTCAGAAACACAAGTCTTAGTTCATTCTGTACTGATTTATTATTTAATTTAATAAACTTAATAATCCCGGAGAATCCCAGCTCACTTAAAACTCACCTTAATCAACAAGCTTCCATGTTGAATCAGCACAAATTACACCATTAAAAAATCAGGGCATCGGTGAATCTGCTGTTCAGTCAAAAGTTTAATCATCTTAATTTCACAATAATCACAAAAGAAATCATCACAAAAAAGACATTTTCCATTATTAAAAAATGTCCTCCATCTCTTCTGGTACTGGGGTTTTTCTGGCTGCTGCATCATAACCCTCATGTGGTATGGTACCGGAGTATGATTATGTCCTGGAGCGATTACGGTCACGCCCACTGTCTCTGCTCTGCCATTCAAACTGCTTCCACTGTCGCCCCCATTCCAAGATATCTGAGGAGATCGACTTGTCTGCTATCTCTGCTGAATATCATCAGTTCTGTGAGGTCTTTAACAAGGATCTAGCCTGCTATCTACTCCCTCAGCAACCTTATGACTGTGCCATCCGTCTCATTCGAAGGGCTCCACCACCGATGGTAAATCGACGGTTCCAGCTTTCCTTTCCAGAGAACAAAAATTATGAGAGCCTGGCTGCTAGTCTCATACATTCGAAATACTATTCGATCAAGATTTCAAGGTAAATGGAATTCCTGCTAATATCGTCTCTGACAGAGGTCCTTAGTTCACTTCTCAGCCTTTTGTAAATCCCTGGATACTACATTTAGCCTCACCACTGGTTTCCACCTGTAATCGAATGATCAAGCAAGAGAATGAATCAATTCTGTCACAGTGGAACACCCCGACCAATGGAGTACATATTTGGCCTGGGTGAAATATGGCCTCAACTCCCTCAACTCTAAAAAATCTCCTTTGAAGGCCTCATTGGGCTACCAACCTTACCACTATGCTACAGAGGAACTTGATCTGACTGTTCCACCTAGACAACCCTCATTGAAGCCCAGTCCTCTGCGCAATACTCTGCTAACCAGTGTCATTGCCCCAGTCTCAAGTACCGCTCCAGTCAATCTGTCTGGCTTTCTTTTTGCAATACTCCTCTCAGAGTGCCATCACGCAAACTAGCTCCTCACTTCATTGGTCCCTACAGTATTTCCAGTTTTATTTAACTCTCTCGTCCGGCTCAAGCTTCATGTTTCCAGGATTAAACCAGTCCAATGACATATAATAACTTTTTTTTTCACTTCATGTGCCACATGTTATACAAATCTTTAATTACATTAATAA
Organism: Corydoras sp. C115; assembly: GCA_019802505.1. Taxonomy (NCBI): domain Eukaryota; kingdom Metazoa; phylum Chordata; class Actinopteri; order Siluriformes; family Callichthyidae; genus Corydoras; species Corydoras sp. C115. Next base: position 135,614 of record JAFMOC010000711.1, read on the forward strand.
CTGTTTAATGTTCTGATTAAAATTGCAAACACTAATAAAATCACATCAAAGCTTTTATTGATTAATTAATTAAATATTTCCAATGACAGTTTTATTTTGGATAAAGTTCCTGGTGGATCTTACTGACAGATGTATGTGTTTTAGTAACAGCTGCTTCTGCTATCTGTGTCACACAGATACACCTACCTCACCTACACACACGCACACTGATACACCTGATGCACCATCCACCAATCAGCGCTCTCCCTCTCCTGAGTACTGATCAGGTGATTCTCATTAGAAGGCACTCTATTTAAGCTGGCGTCCCGGATCCACCTTTGCAGAGTTTTCTGTTTACGTTGGTATGCTATGGTGTTTATGTGCGTTTGGTTCTCGCCTCTTACTCACCTTTTGCTGCTACTATCCGGATCTGCCCGTTGGTATTTTCTAGGACGGTTTACCTGTGTGCAGGTGAGGGATCACGGACTCCATTTCCCTCGAGTTCACCTCGCTGCATTCCGTAACGTCTCATCATCTGGTCTTCCGGGGATTCCGACGACCAGTGACGTCATTACCAACGCTTTACCTCTGTTTATGCATTCTAAGCTGTTGACTGTATTGATTATTGCCGATGCAATAAAGACTCATTATATTTGCTAAAATCTTCACGCTTCCTGCGTTTCATCCAGTAGCGTGACATAAAACTCTGCCACACAAAGAAGGAAGGAGGAACTGTGATGGATCAGATCGGTGATGCCCTGCATGCGCAAGCACGTGCGCAGATTGAACTTCAGAACGGACTCAGCGAAGTTTCTCGGGCTGTACAGTCTCTTATGGAGCGACTTACCGAGTTGGAACGCGAGGGTTCTGGATCCAGAGCGTCGGTCTCCACACCACAGCCACCTCCATGTCCACCTGACACCGACACGCCTCCCACATCCACCGCTGCCCGCTTCTGCCTCTCAGAACCAGAACGGTTTGATGGGACTCCCGAAAGATGCCGTTCGTTCTTGATGCAATGCTCATTGTTTTTTCGCAACTATCCAAGACTCAGTGAGGTCGATAAGATCTCGCTGGTCATCTCTCGGTTGACGGACAGAGCGAGCAAGTGGGCAACTGCCCTATGGGAGGCGCAGGGTCCTGAATGCCGATCTTATGCAGCGTTCCACGAAGCTTTCCAGGCAACCTTTGCCCATCCCCTGGAGGGGGAGGCCGTGGGAACACGACTTTATCGGCTTCGCCAGGGATCCAGGTCAGTGTCTGCATACGCGTTGGATTTTCGTATTCTGGCCACCCGAACAGGCTGGAGCGGCTCAGTGCTCACTGTCATGTTCCGGGAAGGATTACGTCGCGAGATCCAGCGTGAGTTAGCGGGCCGGGATTTCGGCGCCTCGTTATACGAACTCATTCGGCTTGCTGTTCTTATGGAGCAACACCTCGCCACGGTGCCAACATCTTCAGGACCCAGACTTCTGCCGATCGCTCCTGTCCTCCGATATAGAGGCTGTTCCGGAGCCCATGCAAATCGGACGTTCGCGGCTCTCGTCACAAGAGCGACGGAGGCGTGCCCAACAGGGTCTCTGCGTTTACTGCGGGAGTTCTGAACACGATCTACAATGTTGTGATGTGAGACCGGTTCGCCGTGCGCATCCGCGGTCGTCTCATACCTCGCCGTCGCATACCGCGCCGAAAGTTTCGGTGAGAGACTCGGGGGTCGCTATTAATCGTTCATTGCGAATTAACGTCTTGTTGTTCATTAAAGGCGAACCTGTATCTTCTACTGCACTGGTGGACTTCATCGACCGTGAATTTTGCCGCTTGTGGGAGATTCCTGAGGAGTCCTTAGAGACCCAAATTTCTGTTCAAGCTGTCGATGGTAATCCCCTCCCATCGGGGGCAGTCCAGAGCACTACACCTATTCTCTGGTTAGGCATTGGGAAAAATCATTTTGAGAAAATAAAATTTTTTATTATTTCTTCCCCTTTAGTACCTATTGTTTTAGGTTTGCCTTGGCTGCGGCGTCATGATCCTACGATCTCTTGGGGCCTGTTGCAGATCCGGTCATGGTCATCCCACTGCCGTAGTGAGTGCTCTCAACCTCCCCCCCGCCTTTCTCTTTCATCTACGCAGGTGTCTCCGGAGCCCCAGCTTCCTGCTCAGGTACCAACGGAGTACGCAGACCTCGCAGAGGTCTTTAGTGAACATCATGCGTGCACGCTACCTCCTCATCGGCACTATGACTGCTCCATAGACCTATTACCCGGGGCCAAATTACCTCACGCGCGCCCCCACCCTTTATGTGCTGCTGAATCACGTGCGATGAAGGAATATATTGCTGAAGCACTTCGTAATGGGTTTATTCAACCTTCTAAATCCCCAGCCGCATCCGTTTTTTTCTTCGTCCCTAAGCAAGGGGGTGAGTTACGGCCTTGCATAGATTTTCGCGAGCTCAATAAAGCTACTAAACGGTATCCTTATCCGTTCCCTTTGGTACCGTCTAATTTAGAGCAGCTTCATGGGGCGCGCGTGTTTTCTAAACTTGACCTCAGGAACACGTATAATTTGGTAAGGATTCGGAAGGGAGATGAGTGGAAGACCGCCTTTATCACTACCTCAGGGCATTACGAGTACCGCGTGATGCCCTTCGGCCTCACTAATGCCCCCGCAAGCATTTATTAATGACGTGCTTAGAGAATTTTTACATCAAGGAGTTGTCGTTTACCTGGACGATGTCTTGATTTTCTCGGGTGATTTGGCCTCCCATGTCGCGTTGGTTCGTCGGGTTCTTGCCCAACTTCTCGCAAAAGGGGAGAAGTGCGCATTCCACCAGGAGTCTATCTCGTTCTTGGGGTTCATTATCTCCCATAAGGGGATTGAAATGGACCCAAACAAGGTCAAGGCGGTTCTAGACTGGCCGATGCCGGCCACACCCCGTGACCTACAACGTTTCTTAGGTTTCGCTAATTTCTATCGGCGATTTATAAAAAATGTCAGCCAAATTGCACTCCCACTCACCTCTAGTCTCAGGGGCAGCCCTTCCTCGTTACGCTGGAGTTCGGAGGCGGATCGGGCCTTTAACACCCTTAAACAGCGCTTTACTTCTAAGCCTGTTCTGGCTCATCCTGACCCCGAACGACAGTTCATCGTGTAAGTGGACGCCTCCTGCAGTAGTACCGGCGCCGTTCTCTCTCAGACTACTGGTGGATTAGCCAATGCGGTTCCCATCGCGTACTTTTCCCGTAAATTCATACCTGCCGAATGTAACTATGGGATCGGGGATCGAAAGCTGTTGGCCATCAAATTAGCCTTGGAGGAATGGCGTCATTGGCTTATAGGTTCCTCTTATGCAGTACTGATAATTACTGATCATAAAAATTTAGAATATGTTAAGGGTGCACAGCGCCTTAATGCTCGCCAGGCCCGATGGGCTTTATTTTTCAATCAATTCAATCTCCAGATTTCGTTTCGTCCTGGTGCCCAGAATAGTAGGGCGGACGCACTTTCACGCATCCATGGCCCATCGGAGTCCGATCCTGAACGGGCTAGTCCCATTATCCCCTCACACAAGTTCTTAGGGCGAATCCGGTGGGAACTGGATTCACAGATACAGGAGGCGCTGCGCAACCTTACCACACCACCTGAATGTCCGACGGGGGTTACTTTCGTTCCCCAACCATTTAGGTCCAGGGTCATTACGTGGGCTCACTCCTCTCTAAGCACCGGTCACCCTGGGGTGTTACGTACTACCCAACTTATCCAACGGAAGTATTGGTGGGAGTCCTTGCAGGCTGATGTACAAACCTTTGTACGTTCCTGTTCCACCTGCGCAGCCTGTAAGACTCCTCGGGTGCTTCCGGCTGGTAAGCTCTGTCCCCTACCGGTGCCGGAGAGGCCGTGGTCCCACATCGCCCTGGACTTTGTTACCGGCCTACCCTCCTCCAATGGCTATAACGTCATCCTTTCGGTCCTCGATCGCTTCTCTCGGGCAGTCAAATTATTCCCTCTTAAGGGTCTGCCCTCGGCATTTGAAACGGCCGAAATGTTGTTCTCCAGGCTTTTCACCGCATTTGGCATCCCCGAGGTGATTTTATCTGATAGAGGACCCCAGTTTACTTCTGCTGTCTGGAAGGCTTTTTGTGAGAAGTTGGGTTCATCCATCAGTATGGGCTAGTCCCATACTTAATATTTAAGCAGGCACTCTATTTAAGCCGGCAGATTAGCTAATCTGCTAATCTGCATTTATTGTTTATATTTCAGTGAGATGTTTGAGAGACCAGAGTCTCTGGTTTCCACCCACAAACCAATGGGGCCTGCGAGCGCACGCATCAAGAAATTAATAAATTTCTTCGTATTTACGCACATCGTAACCCCTCTGACTGGTCTCGCTACCTCCCCTAGGCAGAGATCGCCCAGAACTCGCTGCATCACTCGGCATCACCCCATTCCAATGTGTATTGGGTTACCAACCACCCTTTGCACCTTGGGATGGGGAAAACACCGATGCACCGGCGGTTGACGCCTGGTTTCGGCGCAGCGAGGAGGTTTGGTCTCAGGTCCACCGGCGCATTGATGTGGTTATTCGCAGATACAAGCGGTTCGCTGATCGCGCTCGAGGTCCCACTCCCCAATTTAGGGTTGGCGACATGGTTTGGCTTAATACCCGGGACATCAGATGTCGCCAGGGCACACGGAAACTCCTGCCACGGTTTTTGGGGCCGTTTAAGATTGTGGCGGTTATCAACGAAGTGGCGGTACGTCTTCAGTTACCCAGCCATCTTCGGATCCATCCCACATTCCACGTCTCTCTTCTGAAGCCTTTTGTTACAGGACCGCTTGATGACAATTGGAGGGAGACGGGTGGGGAGACAACCGAGGGTGAAGGTTCCAACATTTACTCGGTTGCCTCCCTTTTGGATTCCCGTCGTCACAAAGGTCAGCTGCAGTACCTTGTCGATTGGGAGGGCTTTGGTCCAGAGGAGAGGAGCTGGGTTTCCGCTGAAGACATCCTGGACCAGAGTCTCATTCGGGATTTTCACCGGGATCACCCTGACCGTCCCGCCCCACGCCCCAGAGGTCGTCCACCCCGCCGAGGCAAACACCCCAGGTCTCAGCAAGGGGCTCCTTGGGATGAGCTGCCTTTTTCAGGAGGGGGTAATGTCACATACACACCCACTTCCACTGCTCCGCCTACCTCACCTACACACACACCCACTGATACACCTGATGCACCATCCACCAATCAGCGCTCTCCCTCTCCTGAGTACTGATCAGGTGATTCTCATTAGCAGGCACTCTATTTAAGCCGGCGTCCCGGATCCACCTTTGCAGAGTTTTCTGTTTACGTTGGTATGCTATGGTGTTTATTTGCGTTTGGTTCTTGCCTCTTACTCACCTTTTGCTGCTACTATCCGGATCTGGTATTTTCTAGGATGGTTTACCTGTGTGCAGGTGAGGGATCACGGACTCCATTTCCCTCGAGTTCACCTCGCTGCATTCCGTAACGTCTCATCATCTGGTCTTCCGGGGATTCCGACGACCAGTGAGATCATTACCAACGCTTTACCTCTGTTTATGCATTCTAAGCTGTTGACTGTATTGATTATTGCCGATGCAATAAAGACTCATTATATTTGCTAAAATCTTCACGCTTCCTGCGTTTCATCCAGTAGCGTGAAAATCTGTTTGTTACTGTTAGCATTTTTAGCTAATCTGCTAATCTGCATTTATTGTTTATATTTCAGTGAGATGTTTGAGAGAAGAAGATGCTGAAAAAGGTAACTTCAGAAAAACAAGACATCATACAAATTTTGAATATCTAGTTTAATAAACTTTATTAGAATAATGTTACTGTTTACTAATGCTAATGTTTACTAATTGTAAAAATAAAGTTCACATTTACTCTAACTAGAGGGCACAATAACCTGCAGTTTTACACAGTGCAGTACAGATGAACTACATTTCTGAGGTTCTATGGGTCAGTCAGTGCTGAGTGAGTTCAGTGGTACAGGTGTAACTCCTTCAGCATGTTCATTAAGCATTGATAGATTTTCATTAGTTATCTCTGTATGATTCAGAACTCCATCATAATGAATGTGGTAGCATTTTTTGGGTGTACGATTCAGCGGAAGGTTATTTTGCTATGATTATGCAAAAGCTATGACCCCAGTAACCAAAAAGTTCTTTTTTCAGAACTTTTTTCAGACCGAGGTAACAGAGCTGATAATGAGCTGGTGCAGTTCTTTTACTGGTCGTTATGTTGATTTCTTATTCTTATTTTTATCATTATTTTAGATGATGTTTATTCAGTGTGTGATGAGTTCAGAGAATTTAGCAGAATATTTTCCAATCGCTCATAAATGAGGTACTCCTCATATTTCTGGAGGAGTTTGTTTTAGTGTACATTGATGATATATTTCTAATTATTTCTACTGATGTAGAGTCTCATTACCAGCATGTTTCATCCGTTCTCCAATGTCTGTTATACAACAATTTGTTTGTTCAGAAGTGCGAGTTCCATCAAAGTCGCATTTCATTCTTAGGCTATGTTGTGTCTGCTGATGGTTTACAGATGGACCCTAGGAAGGTTAGCGCTATTCTGGATTGGCCGCCCCACCACCATCAAGGAAATGCATTTTTTCAACCATTTTTTGTTGAGGTTGATGCTTCTTCTACAGCAGTGGGTGCGGTCTTGTCCCAAGGTAAGGGGCTCAATTCGGACAGTGGCTTTCTTGTCTCATAAACTGTCTCAGACGGAGAGGAATAATAGCATTGGGGATCGTGAGCTAATTGCCATTTAGATTGCATTGGAAGAATGGCGTCATTGGCTTATGGGGCAAATCATCCTTTTATAGTTATTACCGACCATAAGAACTTGGAATACCTTAATGGAGCAAAGCGGTTAAATGTTCGTCAGTCGAGATGGTCCTTGTTTTTTAACAACTTTAACTTTACCATTTCATTTCGGCCAGATCATAGCAATATACCTGCAGATGCTCTCTCTCGCCTTCACCATTGCAGCGAGGAGGATTTACCAGATGACTTCTCTATTCTTCCTGATAGATGTTTAATTAATGCATTGCATTGGGATTTTGATCATGAGATCAAATGTGAATTCTCTTCAGTCAGTACCTGCTCCTTCTACTTGTCCATAGGGGTCTTTGTATGTGCCTGATTTCGCACTCGTCTCATTACGTGGGCTCATTCTTCCCTGTGTTCTGGTCATTCCGGCGTGAAATGCACTATACATCGCCATAAATACTGGTGGGAGACAATAAACTCAGATGTTCAGCGATTTGTTCGTTCATGTTCCATTTGTGCAGTTTGTAAGACACCCAAGACTTAGTCTGCGGGTAAACTTTGACCCTTACCGGTTCCAGAGTGTCCCTGGTCTCATTTGGCTATAGATGTTGTGTCAGATTTACCTTGTTGTGTCAGATGTACCCTGTGCGTTTTTTCCATTGGCTTCTCTCCCTTCTTCTCTTTAGACCGCAGAACTTTTTTGAAAAATTGGAACTCATTAAGTTCCTTCGTATTTTTGCTTTCAGCAATACTACTGATTGGGCTCGTTATCTCCCCTGGGCTGAGATTGCTCAGAACTCCCTGGTTTGACACCTTTTCAATGCGTTTTAAGGTATCAACTGCAATTTGCCTATGGGACCCTGAACCCACCAATTCTCTAATAGTTGATGATTGGTTTAATCGTAGTGAAAGAGTCTGGGAGCAGGTTCACCAGCGGGTGAAAACTGTACTACAATGCAATAAATCATTTGCAGACCGTCATATTCTCCTGAATATTCTCCTAAAGACAAGGTTTGGCTTAGTTCTAGGGATTTCCGATGTTGCCCTGGTACACGTAAGCTACGTACTTCCTCGATATCTAGGTCCATTTACCATTTTGCGACATGTCAAAAAAACACCGGTCTCCTACCATTTCCAATTGCCCCCTCAGTACCGGGTTCATCCTGTTTTTCACACTTCACTCCTTAAACCGTTTGTTTCCTGTCCCCTCGATCTAGTTCTTCAGGAGCAAACCGTAACTCTGACGTCATCTTTTCCAAATATCTATTCAGTTTCCTCCCTGTTAGATTTGCATCGTCGTGGTTCTACCATTCAGTATTTGGAGTGATTCGGCCCTAAAGAGCATAGCTGGGTGGCGGCTACTGATATTTCGGACCCCAATCTCATATCAGATTTTCATATATCTATATTCATATATCCTGAGAAGCCTGCACCTCGTGGCAGGGGTCGTCCGCGTCATCAAGGACCTACCTTAGGGCTGTGGGGGGGGGGGGGGGGGGGGGTAATGTCACTCACGCTCCCTCTGTTGTGCACTCTGGTGAGGGAATGTCACCTGTTTCCTCTGGTCGCTGTCCATCACCGGAATTTTAATGACTTGTTCTTGATTTCCTTGATTTTCCAGTTCCGGTTCTTGTGCTTATAAGCTCTGTTCTGGTTTTCTTCCTCGCGTCGCATCACGCTCACTTGTTGCATGTGTTCTCTCTCTGGGATTAGACTGCAGCTTGTATTGTGCTTCTACAGTGGACTTTTTGCTTTGGTGATCGTCAACATCGCGCGCTACGCAGTTTGCCCGTTTTGTTTTGTTTGTTTTTCTCCGCATCTTCGCGGTGGTTCTTTTGTGGTTTTCTCTGCACGGTTTTTTGTTTTGTTTTGTTTTTTTTCGTGAACCTCACCCTTGTTCTAATAAACTGTATCGGCATTGATATGTGAGTGCGCAGTCCTTTACTACACCGCTGACAAGTATTAAATATGAACTAATTTGATCTCATTCCTAACCTCGCTGCCGTGTTCTGCCGTGTTCTCCGTGTCAGATCCGCAGGACCAGCAAGGAGTCTTTAAATGAACTGGAGTTGGAAAGCAGCGGTCCTACTGGCCAGGTGGACGAGACCTTGTCCTCCATCCACCTTTGGCAAATATAATAGTTCTTTTGGGATCCAATGCATGCGATCCCAGAAAAAATCCACTAGCACAGTTTGAAGGTTTGCTAGGAGATTCGGAGGGGGGTCCATACACGCTAGTTTGTGCCAGAGCTAGGACGCAGCCAGGTTATTAATAACAAGTACTCTGCCTCGATAAGACATTTGGGGGACTAACCATTTCCACTTTCTGAGACGACCTTTTACTTTTTCAACTATACCTTCCCAGTTCTTTTCAGTACAGGTACTATCCCCCAAATACACACCCAGGTATTTAAAACCACCCCTTCTCCACATCAGCCCTTCACCATCCCATTGCCCAACTAAAACTGCTTCACTTTTTAGCCAGTTTATTTTTGCCGAAGATAAAACCTTAAAATCATTTAAAATCTCAGCTAAAATGTCTATATCGGATTGGGTACTTGTTAAAACTACCAGATCATCAGCATAAGCAGAGACACTTACAGGAGTAGTACAACCGGGTACAGACAACCCCGACACGCATGCCCTTAGCTTTACCAACAGGGGTTCAATAGCGAGTGAATATAGCATTCCAGAGAGAGTGCACCCTTGTCTGATACCCCGGTGAACTTTAAAAGGAGCACATAAACCACCGTTAACTTTTAGTACACTCTCAATATCACTGTACAAAACCTTGATCATGGCTATGAAACCAGGGTTGAACCCAAAATTCTTCAGAACTTTCCACAAGTAACCATGTTCAACCGGGTCAAAAGCCTTTTCCTGGTCCAAAAAAACAAGACCAGTATTCAAGCCCAACAGCCTGGAGACGTCCAAAACATCCCGAATCAGATATACATTATCGAAGATATACCTACCAGGCACACAGTACGTCTGGTCCGGGTGTATCACCTGCTCCATCACCTTCCCCAGTCTAGAGGCCAATGCTTTATAGAGCAGTTTACAGTCTGTGCATAACAGAGAGACAGGGCGCCAGTTCTTCAAGTTGGTCAGGTCTCCTTTCTTAGGCAGCAAGGTTAGGACAGCTCTCCTGCAGATCAAAGGAAGATTTCCATCGTGTATACTGCTCTGTAGAACCCTGAACACATCTTGCCCACCACTGACCAAAACGCTTTATAGAAGTCTACTGGAAGGCCGTCAATACCAGGTGCCCGGCCATTTTCCATACCCCTTAGGGCGTCATGTAACTCCTCCAGAGACAGCTTAGCATCAAGCCCCTCAGCAGACCGCTGCGTGAGTTTGGACAATTTCAGAAAACTTTCCTCCACTTCCTGTGCCTCTGACCACTCGCTCTCATACAGCTTTGAGAAAAAGCTGACTGTCTGTTGGCGAATTTCAGCTGGTTCCGAAAGGAGATCCCCTGATTCAGTTCGCACAGCATGCATCAATCTTTTCTGTCCATTTTTGCGCTCGAGACCAAAGCAGAACTTTGAGGGAGCATCCATTTCAGTCATACACTGAAACTGAGAGCGGACCAGCGCCCCTTGTACTGTTATACCTAGTAGGTCTGCCAAAGCTGCTTTTTTTCATTTAAGAGCGCTAATATGCTCTTTATTTCCTGTGGTCTGTTGCAATCCCTTGAGTTCCACTATTTCAATCTCCAGAGCTTTAAGAGATCTGGTTATGTCCCTTGTGACATTGAGAGTGTACTGTTGACAGAATATTTTTATCTGTATTTTGGCTATGTCCCACCACTGCTGAAGAGAGGTAAAAGATGTTTTTTGCGATCTAAAAACATCCCAAAAAAAGGTAAAAGACTCCTTAAAATTAGAGTCCTCTAAAAGTGCTGTGTTAAAATGCCAGTATGCACTTCTTGGCTTTACATCACACTTACTGATGGTACACACCACCATTGAGTGGTACGAAAACCGACACGTGAAATAAAACACTGTGTAAAAGAAGACAATTGATGACTAAAACCATAAAAGCGATCTAGTCTTGCCAAAGAAAGTGCATTATTCCAACAGTGGGCCCTTGTATACTGTTTTTGTCCACTATGGAGGTTTCTCCAAATATCACTAAAGTCATGGGCCTCTATCAACTCACATATGCGCTTACGGGAAGCAGCGTGCAGTTCCATATGGTTCCTGTCCATGCTGTCCGCCGTGCAATTAAAATCCCCACCCAGTATTAAAAAGTTGGTGGAATCACAGTTTGCCAATACAGTATTCAAAGTGTCTAAAAAACATATTCTGTCGGCTGCTGGAGTTGGAGCATACACACAAATAAAAACAAATACACAATTTTCAAAACAGGCTCTCACTTTTAAAAGCCTCCCTTTTAAAATTTCCTCTACAGTGTAAGAAGCAGGTGTAAAATTAGGTGAAAAAATAATTGCAACTCCCCCAGACCGCGAAGTATTATGCCCCATAACTGTAGTACCCCTTTGTAGTACTCCTTTGCCCACTCAGCAGCATTACCAGCATCACTATGTGTTTCTTGCAGGAAAACAACATCAACCCTCTTCTGTTTAACTAACTCAAAAAGCCTAGCCCTCTTTTCACTTAATATTTAATGTTGCAATTTTTAAACCACCCATTAAAAAGTAAAAAAAGGGTATAAAACACTGTAGAGAAAGTTCAAAGTTTTTTCAAACAGAAAAAAGGTTTGGTAAGGTTTGTCAGTATTCTCTTTAGACGATAAACCTCCAGCTGAGTAAAAGCCCCCTCCCTCCTAAAAAGCTTAGCATCGTGTAAAAAATGTACCGTGTCCGGGAAGTGGTCCTCCACTCGTACACCCCACTGCCCTTTTGTGACCTGCAGGAATTTCTTGATCTGTTTTCTTGATCTACAGTGTACAGTGTGGGTGTTCTCTCATCCTGAGAGCAAACTGACCAGCCTGAGTCAGACATGGAGCCCTCACAGTCAGACTCCACTTCCTCCACTACCTTCACCTCTTTTTTGGCCTGTTTTGCCCCCTTCCCATTTGCCTTACACTTTCTTTTATTTTTTGGAATTTTAAAAACGGCTTCATCTTCCATAAACACATTCCGCTTCAGTCTCAGCCTCCACTATCATCGCTGGAGCAGAAGTCGGCACAGAGCAGCTAGGTTGTGCCTCAGCATCCAGCTGCTGACCTTCAGGTATCTTTACCACAACGGGCTCAGCTGAGGAGCGCTCACCCTCAGCCGCCCCCCCTTCATCAACCATCTCAGCCTCATCCCCGACCTCATCACTGCCCTCTGGCAGCGTTTCGGCCTGAGCTGGAACCCCTGCGGCAGGCCCGACGGCAACCGCAGGGGGAACGACCACCTCGGGCCCAACCACGTCCGGCACCGGTCCCTCAGCGCCTCCATCCCCACCTTCATCCACCTTCTCAGGACAAGTACGGACGATATGTCCGGCCTTCCCACATCTGAAACACTTAATCTTAGTGTCAGAAGAGGCATAAATGAGGTACTCAAAATCATCCACCTTCAGCTTGAAAACCAGGTTCAACTTATCTGCTCCAACTTTTAAAACCATAAAGACCTGTCTTCTGAAAAAAACCATCTGTCTCATGGGTTTTACCCCACCACCCAGTCTTTTGACCTCAGAGCACACCCTCCAAAAGCGGGAGAGCTCCTTTTTTAACATTTCACCTTTAATAAACGGGGGGACATTGGACAGTATAATCTTTTTGGAGGGGGAACTTAAAGGTGTCACCGGTATCAATAAGCCATTCAGAGTTATTCCACTCTGAACCAATCCATCCGCCTGCTCTACCGTTTTGACAAAAAGAACGATCGCGCTGTTCATTCGCGATGCGGCGAGAACGTCGCTGTATCCGACAATGCTTCCCACCGCCAAACACACCTCCTCCAAACTCGCTTTACAAATGATCCGCACGCCATGCTGGCGCGTCGGACTCTCATACACCTGAGAGTCAACCTGCCCCGCCATGCTCACGCCGCGCACACACACACACACACACAACAAACTGCACACGGGGTATAACCCCGCGCGCTCACACACTCACAACACACACACACACACACTCACAATCACACACACACATACACACTCACTTAACCAGCTTCAAAAAGAAACTGAGCGCTACTAACTCACAAAAAAGTTTGGCAAAGCGCCAAACGCTCCTCCACACCGGCTCTCCGCTCACAACTCACTCACGCATGCGCACGAAGAGAGACTTGACTTTTAAATTAATTTATTTTACCGTATAAGGGTATCCCTTATTCTTCAAAAATCACAGGATTTTTTCTTTTTAAAAGAAATGTTTCCCATTTTTTTAAAAAATAAATACGGTATCCTAAAAAATGAATAAGATAAAATGAATGAATAAATAAATAAATAAATAAATACCAGTATAAGGTCACGATAAAAGAGTTAAATTCACACTTTGCATTAAAAATGTAAAATGAGTTCTCCGTCATCTACGCGACATAAAACACCATTAAACGCCCACAGCTTTAAAAACTCCTCCAGTCTGTCCGTCATTTTATAAAAAGCAAACTCCACTCTGATTCTGGCTCTAATGAGTGCGGCGCACATGTGCAGGGGGTCCAGGGACCCGCACCCCAGACGTTTATGTTTTCTGGTGAGCCAGATCGCGAGCTTTGCTTGACCCTGCAGGTAATTAAAAATACAGACCGTCTGTCTCTGTGAGGCTTTGTACTCAGGTCCAAAGATAAAACCCCCCTCAGACCATGGTCTTTTAAAAGCATGGGCCCAGTCTCTCAGAGTGTCGAGGAGCGGCGTGAGCCTGTCACACCTGAGGAACAGGTGTTTCACGTCCTCCTCCTGTCCACAGAAGGAACACATGCTCTCCGTCTCTGGATCGATATGTGCCACGTGTCTGTTCGTGGCCACGGCCCCATGTACCACCCTCCACTGCAGGTCGGCGGTTCTCTTTTCTATGGGAGGTTTGTACAGGGACCTCCAGCTGCCCCGTGGAGAGGAGCCCAGTGCCAGTAGCCTCTGCCATTTGGTCTCCCTTAGTCCAGTTAGCGATCTGATGTTGGAGACCTTGACACAGACTCCATACAGAACTTTCCTCAGTGTTTTTTCGAAGGATGTTTTAGTTCTGTTTATCCTCAGGAGCCCTCCCACCTCATCATGGTCTTCTCCCAACGCCAGTGAGATGGACAGGGATGGGTAGGTGTTGCGGGTTCCTCCGAGTCCCCGTCCCAGGATCTCCCTGAAGCGGGAGGGCAGGGCTGAGACCACCTCGTTGACGAGGGCTTGCAGGAACCTGGTAGACTGAATGCCGGTTTCAGCGCTGAAGTCTTCGGTGCTCTTCCAGGTTCCGTCCACCCTCAGATCTCCGACTCTGGTGATTCCGACACGTTTGAAGCGGTGTTGTAGGCTTCTCGACATCAGCCATGTTCTGCTGATGTTAAACGTTGAGCTCCAGGCTCTCAGCACGGACTGGTAGAACAGAGTTGTCCTGGACCAGTCCATCTCTCTCGGGTTCAGGAGGAACAGGTGTTTATCGTAGTCCAGGTTCTCCGTTCTACGCAGCAGGAGCCCATGCTGGGTTGTCTCCGTAGAGAAGCCTCTGTGCCGTCTGGAGTCTGAAGGTGGTTATCCAGCTGTTGAGGTCGTTCGGCCCCTGCCCCCCCTCATGCACCGGCAGGTACAGGGCTGCAGCGCGGGTCCAGTGCTGTCCCGACCAGAAAAAGTCCACGATCCGCCTCTGCAGCTCCTTGATGAGTGAGGCTGGAGGGTTGAGGACCGTGAGTCTGTTCCACAGCATTGAGGCTACCAGTTTGTTGACTACCAGGACTCTCCCCCTGTAGGACAACTGGGGCAGGATCCATGTCCATTGAGACAACTTGGCACATACCTTCTCCATGACGCCGTCCCAGTTCTTCTCTTGGTATTTAACAATGCGGACCCCCACTGGAGATTTGCAGGTAAAACAGGGGGTCTTTTGTCTCTGCATTGTCCTAAAATCAAGGTCTCGCACTTACTCCAATTTACCCGGGCGGTCGATGCTCCCTCGTAGAACTTTAGGCTGTCTGTAAGTGCGAGAACGTCCTGCTGATCTTTAATAAAAACGGTGATGTCGTCAGCGTAGGCGGACAGGACGAGGTTATCCTGCAGTCCTCTGATGGATAGTCCCTGCAGTTTGGTCTTCAGTCTGTTTAACAGGGATTCAATCATTAGACTGTAGAGCTGTCCAGAGAGGGGACAGCCCTGTCTGATCCCCCTGTTCATCATCAGAGGACTGCTCAGTCCTCCACCTACTTTTAAAATGATGGACGCCCCTGAATATAAAAGCTTTACGTAGGATAAAAATGTGCTGCCGACTCCGAAGGCTGTGAGGGTGTGGAACATGTACCCGTGATCCATCCTGTCAAAAGCTTTCTCTTGGTCGATGGAGAACAGACCCAGGTCCTGAGAACTTGTGGTGCAGATATCTATGATGTCGCGGATCAGGAACAGATTGTCAATTATTGTACGTCCGGGTACGCAGTATGTCTGTTCAGACCGGATCACTGTGTGCATGTGGTGTTTCAGTCTGTTGGACAGACACTTGGACAGTATTTTGTAGTCCGTGCACAACAGTGATACCGTTCTCCAGTTCCTCAGAGAACTCAGGTCTCTCTTTATTGGAAGTAGCGATAGAACCGCTCTGCTGCAGCTGGTGGGGAGTCTCCCGGCGCTGATGGAGAACCGGAACACCTCGAGCAGGTCCTCACCGATCACGTCCCAGAAACGTTTGTAGAACACCGGCAGGCCGTCGATTCCGGGGGCTCGTCCGGTTGAGCGTTGTGAGACGGCGGCGGTCAGCTCTCGCAGGTGCAGGTCGGCGTCCAGGGCGTCAGCGGTTCTGAGTTTCGGGAGATCCTTGAGCAGTTCTCCTGTGCAGGATGGATCACAGGTGTCGGCGCTGTACAGTTCAGTATAAAAGTACACAGCCATTTGTCTCATCTCGCTAAGGTCCGCGGTCACGGTTCCGTCGTCGCGTTTTAAAAACAGCATCCTGTTCGGGGGTTGCTTAGTCCGCTGTAAATGAAAAAAAATACGCAGTGGGAGCGTCCATGTCCCGGATACTGGTGAATTGCGCTCTCAGCAGCGCCCCCCTTGCCTGTTCATGCATAAAAGAGTTTAAAACCTTTTTTTGTCCGTGCAGTCTGTTCCTCAGGTCTTCGCTGTTGTTGAGGAGTACCTCGGTGTGTAGGTGTATTTTGCCCATCTCCCACCAGGAGATCAGGTCCTCGTATTCACCGCGCCTCAGCTGCCATTCTGTCCATAAAACATTAAAAGCAGAGCAGAACAGTTCATTCTGTAAAAGCTTCACATTAAAACGCCAATAAAAACAGTAGTTTTTTTTAACGTGTTGGCTCTCTGTGCCCCGTTGTTTGGGGCGTACACGTTTACGAACAGGAACTCTGTGTCTTTGATCTCAGCCTGGATGATTAAAACTCTACCTGGTTCTGACTTCCGGGTCTGACTTGGCATGGAGTAGACACGCGTCTTTTTCTCCCTGCGGAGCGGACATAATTTCACAAATATTACTGCGCTTTACATTCAAACTTCTTCAAATATTGCTTTATATATACACGTATTCATTTTTTGTTACGTGTTGGACATCCTAATGCCCGCCAAAATGAAGAAAACATCGGGATTAGCACAGTCTTCAATTCG
Source organism: Corydoras sp. C115 (assembly GCA_019802505.1). Taxonomy (NCBI): domain Eukaryota; kingdom Metazoa; phylum Chordata; class Actinopteri; order Siluriformes; family Callichthyidae; genus Corydoras; species Corydoras sp. C115. Next base: position 152,100 of record JAFMOC010000711.1, read on the forward strand.
ACCTGTAGTTCAATCTACATCCCCGCTATCTAAGGGTTCATCCACCCCATCGGAGGTGAGCGCCCCCCCGGACATGTCATTGGCTTCGTCCGCGTTGAGAGCCGAACTTGTGCGCGCTGTGGTATCTGAGCTTCGTTTAGTTATGGATGAGCACTATTCTAATATAAAAACGGAGCTACATTCAATCAAAGCTGACCTTACGCGTGACCTTTCTGCTATCAGAGCGGAATTCATTGCTATTAAGGCTGATGTGGTGCAGATGGAGGAATCGTTGTCTACCTTCTCCGACAACGTGGTAACGCTGCAGGCCAAAGTTGACTCGCTAACCGGAGTGGTTAAAGTTCTGGAGGAGAGGTGTGAGGACTTGGAGGCGAGATCACGTCGCCAAAATATTCGGGTCCTTGGAATTCCAGAAGACTCATTTTCATTGTCAACAGTCAACTTTTCCAATCTGTTAAAGGATGCGTTCAAACTGGACAAATCACCAAGGGTCGAGCGAGTTCATCGATCGTCAGCGCCGAAGCCAGGATCCGATAAGCCGCCTCGCCCCATAATCGCCAAACTTCACCACTACGAGGACTGTGTGGAAATCCTCAAACGAGCCAGACAGCAGCGGCGGGTGTCGGTTTCCAACATGTCGCTTTCAGTTTTTCCTGATTTCACCACCAAGATCTCTAAAGCCCGCTCTGCTTTTAATGGAGTTCGAGCTCAGCTGCGCGCCATGGAGGGGGTTCGATTCGGCATCTTCTACCCGGCGCGGCTCAGAATAACCCATAACGGTAACCATCATGACTTTACTTCGGCTGAAGAAGCAGAACGGTTCATTGCCAGTTTACCTAAATGAGGCATTGATTTCTTTGAAAGTGAACTTTATTCTTAATTAGTGCCTTTATAATTTTCTCGTTTGTTTGTTACATTCAGACGGTGGTTCGGTTTCTCTACGTGTCTGTTTTATAAACATGCGCGGTCGTTAATTTCGTCCCGCTCCGCTCCGTAGGATTGACGATCTTTACTTTACTGTGCTGCATTTCCGGAAGTGTTTTTTAAGTAAGGTTGGCTCCTTGTTGAGCTATAACAATAGTCCTCTGGTTCAGGTTCTTGAGGGGACGTTGTTGTTTCAGTGGGAGGGTAATTGTACTTGCATGTGGGAGGGTAATTATGTATGTGTGTGTTTTTTTTTTTTTTTTTTTTTTTTCCTTTCTTTCCCCCTTATCTCACCTATCCCCCCATCCCAGGTCAGCAGGCACTATCTTTACTTTTAATATCAATTTAAATGGCTCACTTCATCTCTCACAATAGGGTGACTGGGGGCTCCATTAGGTTCTTGAGTTGGAATGTTAAAGGTCTAAACAACTCAGTCAAACGTTTGAAAATATTTGCCCATTTGAATCGTTTAAAACCTGATATAGTGTTTTTACAGGAAACGCATCTTAGAAATAGTGATCACGTCAAATTGAGGTCTGTCGGCATTGGTGACATTTTTCATTCAACCTTTGACTCCAAAACTAGAGGAGTTGCCATACCTCTTAAAACTACTGTCCAATTTATTACTCAAAAAAGTATCTCAGACAAGGATGGTAGATATCTCATTGTTCAAGGAACTTTGTTCAATACTCCGGTCCTGTTGGTTAACATATATGCTCCGAACATTGATGATCCAAATTTCATAAATAAGCTTATAGGCTCTATTCCTTCTTTAAACACTCACCTTTTAATTATGGGTGGCAATCTTAATTGTACCATAGATGCAGTTATGGACCGTTCAGATTCTCTGACTCTGTCTCGATCACTAATGTCCAAATCCATCTCCGATTTTCTGTTTAAATACGGCTTGGTTGACCCCTGGAGATTTTATAATCCGACTGCTAAACACTTATCTTTTTATTCTTACCCCCACCACGTTTACTCCCGTATTGATTATTTTTTCATAGATAGCTCCTTCATTCCCAAGGTCACACACTCTGATTATCACCCAATAATCATTTCAGACCATGCCCCTCTTTCTCTAGATATTTCTTTTTCAAATCACTCATCTCTTCCTCCTCCATGGAGACTTAACCCACTACTACTCTCTGATGAAGCCTTCAACACATTCATCTCATCTTCTATCGATGATTTTATTATCCTTAACAAAAACGACACCACTTCTCCCTCTCTGTTATGGGAAACTCTTAAAGCTTATCTTCGTGGTTAAATAATTTCTTATACAACTCATCAAAATAGATCTCGTAAACAAGACCTCCAAGACCTGGTTGCAAAAATGGCTGACTTAGATAAACTCAATTCCATCAACCCGTCACCTGCTCTCCTTAAGCAGCGTATAGATTTACAAACTAAAATTAATTTTATCACCACCAAAGAGGCAGAACAAATGATGTTACGCAGTCGCTGCAGATATTACGAATTCGGAGACAAACCATCTAGACTTTTAGCTCACCAATTAAAAATTCATTCTGCATCTCGGGTAATTTGTCAGATTAGGGATTTAAATGGCGAACTTTGTTCTGACTCTGCTTCTATTAACAAGATCTTTAAATCCTTTTACTCTACTCTCTATCAGTCTGAATCTAGTACCGATGACACAGACATGATTTAATTTCTTAATGATTTATCTTTTCCATCCATCAATTCCACTACAGTTGAACAGCTTGATTCACCACTAGGGTTGGAGGAGATTGTTGTCAGTATCAATTCCATGCAATCTAGAAAGGTACCTGGTTCTGATGGGTTCCCTGTGGAATTTTTTAAGAAATTTGTTAATAAATTGGCCCCACTCCTTTTGGCAGTTTATAACGAGTCACTGGCATCAGGATCTTTACCTCCCACCTGCACGGAATCATCGATCTCTCTTCTTTTGAAGAAGGACAAAGACCCCACCTCATGTTCTTCATATAGACCAATTTCTCTTCTTAATGTCGATGTGAAAATATTGGCTAAGGCACTGGCACTTCGGCTGGAGAATGTCCTTCCAGATATTATTTCTCCTGACCAAAATGGTTTCATTAAAGGGCGCTACCTTTCTTCTAATGTCCGTACATTATTGAACGTAATTTTAACAGATCATTCCTCGTTGCTTCCTGAAATGGTCATATCATTAGATGCTGAGAAGGCATTCGATCGTGTTGAATGGAAATATCTATTTGAAATTTTGCATAGATTTAAATTCGGCAACAAATTTATTTCCTGGATAAAATTATTATACACTTCTCCTCGTGCCAGTGTTCAAACTAATAACATTCGTTCAGACTATTTCTCTCTATCTCGAGGTACCAGGCAGGGCTGTCCACTATCACCTTTACTTTTTGCTTTAGTTATCGAACCTTTATCTCTCGCACTAAAGTCACTTCCTACCTTCCATGGTATTCTTCATTCTGGTATTGAACTAAAGGTATCACTATATGCTGACGACCTCTTATTATACGTGACAGATCCATTACATTCTATCCCTCCCATTCTTTCACTTCTAGATAGGTTTGGCTCATTTTCAGGGTATAAAGTAAATCTACAAAAAAGTGTGTGTTTCCCGGTTAACTCTCTGGCTATGCCACTAAATTATTCAAACATTCCCTTCAAAATTTCGGTTACTGGGTTTAAATATTTGGGAGTTTTTGTTTCTCGTACATTAAAGTCTCTCTTTGATAATAACTTCACACCTTTAATAAACAAACTTAAATTAGATTTACAAAGATGGAGAGCTTTGCCTTTGTCACTGATTGCACGAATAAATTCAATCAAAATGAACGTTTTACCTAAATTTCTCTTTCTTTTCCAGACTATTCCTTTGTTCCTGCCTAAAAAGTTTTTCAATAATCTAGACCAAATTATCATAACTTTCATTTGGGATGGGAAGGTCCCCAGGGTTAAAAAGTCCTTGCTACAAAGATTTAAGTTTGATGGGGGCCTATCTCTACCTAACTTTCTACTATACTATTGGTCAGCCAACATTCCAAAAATGCTCTGTTGGTTGAAAACTCCAGATATCCTGTGGTCCAAAATTGAGACTCGTTCCTTTTCCTCTTCCTCTCCTCTTTCAGTTCTCTCTACCTCTCTTCCACTCAAGCCTTCTAATTTCACCAATAATTCAGTTGTCCGATCCACTCTTCGCATTTGGGCCCAGTTTAGATATCACTTTAAGTTCACTTCACCATCCATCATCATGCCTATTCTAAACAATCACCTCTTCCCTCCTTCTCTGACCGATCCAGCTTTTAAGTTGTGGTATGATAAAGGCATTATATCCTTCAAAGACCTGTATAAAGAGGGATCTTTTTGCAGTTTTTCCCAATTAGTTAAGGAGTTTAACTTACCCTCATCTCATTTGTTTCGTTACTTTCAAATCAGACATTGTATCTCCTCCCTTTTTTTAAACTATACCAGTCTTCCCATTAGTCAACCATGGACCGACTTTTTTTCTTTTAGCCCCTTCCAGAAATCACTAATTTCTAAAATCTATACTCACCTTATGTCTTTTGATTTATATTCAGTTGACCGTATCAAAAACACATGGGAACGCGAGCTGGGAACTGATCTCTCTGATTCCTGGTGGGATAGAGCCATAAATATGGTGCGTTCTTGCACACCATGTGCGAGACTGCAATTAATTCAATTCAAAGTTCTGCAAAGAGTCCATCGTTCTAAATCACAGTTAACCAAATTCTATCCGAATGTTATGGACGATCGATGTGATAAATGCGGTAGGTCTCCATGTAATTTGAGTCACATGTATTTTTTCTGTCCCTCACTACATAAATTCTGGTCCAACTACTTTGATATTATGTCAACCATCTTAACTGTTAACATTAACATTGACCCATATATCGCAATTTTCGGACTCTCTTCAGAGTTTCCCTCTTTTACCAAATTGCAGCGTGAGATTTTGGCCTTTACGTCTGTCTTAGCCAGACCGTGCATTCTCCAGCTGTGGAAGTCCCCCAGTCCCCCTTCCACATCTAAGTGGCTCACTGATATTTTACATTTTTTGAGGATGGAAAAAATCAGATTTACTCTAAAGGGTGATTCTGATCAATTTTACTGTAAATGGAAACCATTTCTTTCTTATTTTGAAGCCCTTCAATCTATGCCTGCTGACTAGTTCCCTCCCTTCTTTCGTCTTACCTCCCCCTCCCCCCCTTCATTTATTTTTTTTATTTTTATTTATTTATTTTAATTAATTAATTGATATTAATTAATTAATTAATTTTTTAAAAATATTTTATCTAGTTATTTTATTCTTCTTCTTATTATTATTATTATTATTAGTAGTAGTAGTAGTAGTAGTATTTGTTTATCTATTTATTGACTTACTTTTTTTATTAATATCTTACATTTATGTATGGGTGTTTTTTTTTTTTTTTACTAAGTGTATTGTCTTGGGGAAATATGGGGTTAAAAAAATCTTTTTTGAAGTCTGTTAAATATCTGGTACTACTTTCAATTTTGTAACATGACTTCTCAATAAAAATATATTTGAAAAAAAAAAAAAAACTCTACCTGGTTCTATTTCTTTAAAACTGGTGTTGGTGAGTTTGATTCTTTTGGAGGTCAGGACTGCCACCCCAGCACTGGTGTTTGTGCCATGACTGAGGAAGCAGTCCCCCTCCTCCCACCACCTCCCCTGTCTCATTATCCCGGTCACTGTGAGTTTCTTGTAAAAACAGTATGTCTAAGTTTTTACTATTAAAAAGCTGCTTTATCAGTGTTCTCTTAGCCTTATCTATACCTCCATTTATATTAAAAGATCCTATTTTTAAAACCATATTCAATATAAAAATAGAAGAGTAAAACCAATAAAATAATAAAATAGAACAGATGATAAAAACAGTACAGCAAACCCACAGTAAAAACCGATTCATATTAAAATCACTTTTTTGTTGAGGCCTGTTCCCTTCTCAGTTAACAGTTTTTTTAAGACGGAATCTTTTCTGTTGACTGATTTCTTCATAATTTGCCATTTTGCGAATTTTTATCACTGATTTTATGAATTTATTGATGTCAGGGAAGAAATCCGTGACCTCAACGCTCTTTCTGAATGTTTCGTCCAGGAACTCGCTTATTTCCTGAGCGGAGTAGAGGTGGTCCTCCCCAACCCGCGAACCAATTTCAGAGACCTCCGACATCGTGTCATCGTCTCTGTCCTGTTCCACCTCCTGTGTTGGCACATCGCTGCTTTCAGGTCCCCCTGGTTGAGCGCTTTGAGTGTCTCCATTTTCCAACACAGAGGAGACCTGAAATGGTGTTCCAGCAGCTTCTGTGCCAACACCTCCGCTCTGAGCACTCTGACTCGGAGCATCGTCGTTGATGCTCTCAGTGCTCTCGTTTTTTTCTTCGTTTTGGCCCTCCTCCACACATTCTTTTTCAATTTCAGGTTGTTCCTCAGCCACATCTTTATTTTCGGAGCTCGCCGTTCCGTCCTCGTTGTGGCCCTTTGGGTGTTCCTCCTCGTCCCGGGTGTTGCTCTCACTCTGAGGGCGGGACGGGTTACGGCGGCTCCTCTTGGCCACACTGCCCTGCTGTGTGACCTGGGCGTATGAAGCCACCAGCTCAGGATCTGAGCGTTTAGGCTTCGCCTGTTCAGGTTCGATTTTCTGAGCAGCAGCGTCATCTTCGCTTCGTTTGGGGGTATGACACTCAGGTTCACCGTGCTCCTGGATGTCACCCAACCCGCTGCTCCTCCCCTTCGCCATCGCCTTTCCCACACTGTTGCGCCTTCGGACACTCAGCCTTTTTGTGTCCGAGCTCCCCATATGAGAAGCACCGCAGGATCCCCGAGCTCGCGAATATTAGGAAGCTCTGTCCCTCGTGAGTGACCCTGAAGGAGATCTCCAGAGTGGGCTCCTTCAGGACCATCAGCGTGGTGCGGCGTAACGCGAGGACGTGATTGAACGCCTCGCGCTTGCTTTTAAATTTTACTTTTCTAATCTCGCCAACGAGCTTCCCATACCACTGAAGCTCGTGCTCCAGCTTCTCGTTGGGGATATTCGGGGTCACGTTGTCAATAACCACCCAACTCGAGACCGCAATCAGCGGTGTCACGGGCGCGGTAGCTCAGTGGTTAGGGCGTTGGGCTATCAATCTGAAGGTTGGGGGTTCAAATCCCAGGTCCACTGAAGTTACCAATGTGGGTCCTTGAGCAAGACCCTGAACCCTCATTGCTCCAGGGATGTGTGTTCACCTTGTAAGTCACTTTGGATAAAAGCGTCTGCTAAATGAGCAAATGTAAATGTAAATGTAAATGTCACGGATAGAAAATCTCCACTTACCGTGATTCTGGTCTCGGCTAACCGCTCCTTTAGGAACACCACGACGGCTTTGTTCATGTGGGTCGCCGCCGTGATGTTCTCACAGCCCACCACCTCACCCATCCCCCACAACACATCCTCGACCGGGATCGAGGGGCTGGCCAGGCACTGGACGGCGTGGCGGAGCGTCACCGGCTCACTGCCACCACTGGGATTAAACTCCCAACGACAGAGTTTTTAACGATGTTTTAAATCGCTTTTAAATATTATTTATGTCTTTTAAACTAATAGTGCTTCACCATGGAAAAAGATGAAGAACAAAAAAAACACAAAGTTTGCTCTCACACACACGCCCTCCACCTCCACATGCTGCTCCCACAAACTCCCAGCATGCACAGAGAGAGAGAGAGAGAGAGAGAGAGAGACAGAGAGAGAGAGAGACAGAGAGAGAGAGAGACAGAGAGAGAGAGAGAGAGATCTAGCCTAGCAGCACTCATTTTATTATCAATAATTTTAACCCATGTATATTGTTTTATATTTTTGTTCTTCTCCCTCCATATGTCCACTAGCTCACACTGTTTGGCAACCTGTTCTAGTACTAGGGCAGACTGTGGATGCGGTTCCTCAGCGTTCCTATCCTGTATAAAATTTGGGGTGCAGTTCCAGTCTCCACCCATTATAACAATAGCATCATGACTCTCATAGCTCTGTATTAAATCCTTTAATTTGTACCAGAGGCGAATCCGCTCTGTGCCACTATTAGGGGCATATACATTTATAAATAAAAACACAGATCCTCTTATTTCTGCTTTTACTATTAAGATTCTACCAGGTTCAACTTCTATGGTTTGGACTTTGCTGGACATCATTCTCTTAGAAAAAAGAATGGCTACCCCTGCACTAACATTTGAACCATGACTTAAAAAAGAACTTCCCTCCCACCACATTTTCATTTCTATTTCATTTGCTATGTCACTGTGTGTTTCTTGTAGAAAAATTATATCTAAATTCTTTTGTTCTATAATAACGGTTAATTTTGCTCTTTTAATTCTATCTCTACCGCCATTAATATTTAATGTTCCTATTTTCAATACTTCCATACTATGAGATTGAAAAGGAAGCAGAGAATAAAGAACATACAAAAAGCAAACGAATAAACAGCAATAGAAGAGAAGAAACCCATGGTGTAACCTTAACATTATATCTTTTTTTGTTCTAACCACAGATTTCCCTTTCCTTACTTTAGTAATTAGTTTTTTAAGTCTAAACCTTTTTTGTTTATTCAATTATTCTAAGGTAGTCATCTTTCTAATTTTGGCCACTGATGCTATAAATTTCTCAAGGTTGGGAAAGTAATTAGTCAACTCTACAGTCTTTCCATAAGTCTCATCCAAAAAGTCATCTGAAAAGTCAGAGAATCTGCAGTATTGCTAGTCAAACCTTCATGAGACATGCCCTCACCATGTCTTCCCAACAACAGTCACGTCGTCCTCCACTGCACACCCTACTTCATTTCCAGCATTCTCATGACCCTCAGAGTTAACATTATTATTATTGCCATTATCAGTTTCACTTGCTGGTTTCAATACACTTTCAACACTAATGTCTGTCTGTACATCTCCAGACTCCCCAGATGCTAAAAACTCAACTGAAGAGCTCTGTGCTCTTCCAGACTACTCTCAGACCTGGAGCACCCAGGCGACTCCACCTGTCCACCTGGGTCCTGAGAAACATTTACATGAGGGGTTAAAGGTGTTACACTTTCCCCCTCGCCATCACTTTCATCCGCACTCCACTTTACCCCACGCTTTGTATTACCACTTTACCATGGATCCTGCTTTTTTGGGACAGGACTAATCCCAGCTACCACCTGTGCAGCACTGGGCTCACCCCTCACACTGCTGACCTGTCCCTTTTTTTGACACCCTGTACTGATGTGTCCCATCTCTCCACACTCAAAACATCTCACAACTCCAGTGCTAGCATAGATCATGATCGATCTCCCTTCATGCTTTACTCGAAATGAGATGTTGAGTGTGGGTCCATTTTTCAGAATCATTAGGATAGACCTCCTGAAGGTGACCATCTGCCACAGGTTCAATTCTGGATAATTCAGGTTCATGTTTTTAACGTTGCTGATTACTTTACCGAAGAGTGTCAGTTCAGGCAGGATCAGCTCGTTCGGTAAAGACGGGGGAATGTTGGAGAGGATAACTCGACTGGTGGTGGAGACCAGCGGAGAGACCGTAATAAAATCATCTCCTACCGTGATGCCGTGTTCCACCAGCTGATCGACGAGCCGATGCCGGTTCACGAACACCACCACCGCCTTGTTCATTCGGGACGCCGCCATGGCGAGCACCACCTGCTGCACCGTGACCTCGGGTTTGGGGACACAGCGGACGGCGTGGCTCATGGACAGCGGCTCGTCCCCGCTTTCCATCGGGGCGTCTGCCATCGCTACCCGGCGGAGAAGCAAATGCTTTCCACGCCGGATTAATGTTGGAGCTTATCCACGCTACCCACCGCTACTCTACTATTAATTGAATTGAATTGAATTGAATTGAATTGAATTGAATTGAATTTGTGAAATCACCAAAAGAAGTGATAAAGATAATAAGATTAGTTTGAAAAAGTAAACAGAGTATACACGTTACTCTCAAACGAACCGCTCTCACCCACGTGACCCTCACCCCATCCCGCACATGCGCAGAGATAGAGAGAGAGAGAGAGAGACAGAGACAGAGACAGAGAGAGAGAGAGAGAGAGACAGAGAGACTTGACTTTTAAATTACATTTATTTTACCATATAAGGATATCCCTTTTTCTCCAAAAATCACAGGATTTTTTTCTTTTTAAAAGAAATGTTTCCCATTTTTTTAAAATAAATAAGGTATCCTAAAAAATAAATAGATAAAATAAACGAAATAAATAATTAAATAAATAAATACCAGTATAAATTCACGATAAAAGAGTTAAATTCACACTTTACATTAAAAATGTAAAATGAGTTCTCCGTCATCTACGCGACATAAAACACCATTAAACGCCCACAGCTTTAAAAACTCTTCGAGTCTGTCCGTCATTTTATAAAAAGCAAACTCCACTCGCATTCTGGCTTTAATGAGTGCGGCGCACATGTGCAGAGGGTCCAGGGACCCGGACCCCAGACGTTCATGTTTTCTAGTGAGTCAGATCGCGAGCTTTGCTTGACCCAACACGTAATTAAAAATACAGACAGTCTGTCTCTGTGAGGCTTTGTACTCGGGTCCAAAGATAAAAACCCCCTCAGACCACAGTCTTTTAAAAGCATGGGCCCAGTCTCTCAGAGTCTCGAGGAGCGCTGTGAGCCTGTCACACCTGAGAAACAGGTGTTCCGCGTCCTCCTCCAGTCCACAGAAATCAGGCAAATCACTTCCGCTTCCGGGTGAACGCTGGCGTGCTTGTCTGCCGCTGCCCGCTGATTGGATTTACAATGTTTGGATTTACAATGACTCGTCTCTGGTTCTTCCCTCTATGGATACTCTTCTTAAGAATATACCAACCTGTGATGGGTATCATCCAGTATTCCGCTGCTGAACTGGTTCGGCTGAGATTTCAGCAAACAGTCTTTTCACACTCACCTCCGACAGCTCTGCTCTCCAATGCGGATCTACTTTACATTCCTCATCGGAAATATATCCACCGAGGGTCCCGCCGCTCTTCACACGAGGATATATCGGGTCCACTGCGTGCCATCGGGTCTTCTACTGGTCACTCCCGCCGTGCCCGCCGGGGACCAAGTCGCGCAGCTGACCATAGCGCGCTAGCTCACCTTGCCCGGTCGGCTAGCACTGTTTCTGGGACCCAGCATCCCATCGTCAATTTTGGTCTACTTAACATTCGCTCACTAACGCACAAGGGACTTCTCATCCAAGATCTCCTAACTGATCGCAAGTATGACTTCCTCTGTTTAACTGAGACGTGGCAACAACAAAATGACTTCACCCAACTCAATGAATCGACTCCGGCGGGGTATGTTTACATCAGTAAATCTCGCGAGACTGGCAGAGGAGGTGGCCTCGCGATATTTCACCGGGAGGAACTGAAAGTTACTCCGGTGCCTGCGCCCGTTTTCGACTCTTTCGAGGCACAGATATGTCGTCTAGCTGGCTCCACGCCAACTATCATCGCCAACATCTACCGGCCCCCGAAAAGTAACAAAGACTTTCTTCAGGACTTTGCTGCGCTGCTTACTCACCTAATCACTCTCTCACCTGTTATTATAGTCATGGGCGATTTTAACATTCATATGGACAGTACCAATAATCCCCTGACTAAAGACTTCATATTATGTTTGGAGAGCTTCGGTCTACAACAGTTTATTGACATTCCCACCCATGCTAAAGGTCACATTTTGGACCTCGTCTGTTGCACAGGCGTCGCTCCTTTAAACAGTTCAGTTGAAGAGATAGCTGTATCTGACCACTCTCTTGTCTCCTTTAATATTAATCTTCCTCTTTCTTCTACCAAACCTTCCCGTCTCATCTCCTACCGCAATATCAGGGATATTGATCTAACATTACTCTCTTCCAGTATCACTTCCCATTTGGACTCCCATCAACAAATGGATCTAGATGAACTAGTGACATTATATAATACTGGTCTTCAGGCCAGCCTCGACTCCTTGGCTCCGTTGAAATCACGTATGGTTAATTTCTCACGCTCGGCCCCCTGGTTCACGTCTGAGCTTCGGCTCCTGAAAACTAAAGGACGACAATATGAGCGTCTGATGAGGAAAACTGGTCTGTCTGTTCATAAGGACTTGTACAAGGACCATATGCTTCATTATAAGGGCTCCTTATTACAAGCTAAATCTAACTATTACGCTGCTCAAATTGATTCTATGAACGGTAACACTAGATCACTCTATGCATTCTATAACAAATCCGTCCGGGCTCCAGATTCTTTTCCACAGTACCTATGCACTACTACCTTCTGTAATTCTCTTATGTCCTTCTTTAATGAGAAAATTGAGAACATCTACAAATCTTTTGGCACTCAGCCTACACCTACAACTGTCACCGAATCTCTGTATCCTCTTCATTTAACCTATCTTTCATCTTTCTCTCTTCCTCCTATTTCTGAAGTTTCTTATCTTATCTCCACTGCTAAGTTATCTTCCAGCACATTGGATCCTCTCCCCACAACATTGGTCAAATCATGTCTTCCTTCTCTGCTTCCTCTTATCACTGCTATTATTCATTCCTCCCTCACGACTGGGACTGTACCAACAGCTTTTAAAACGGCAGCCATTACCCCGATTCTTAAAAAACCTGGTGCTGATCCGACTGATTTTAATAATTTACGTCCCATCTCCAATCTCCCATTTATCTCAAAAATTCTAGAGAAAGTAGTAGCAGCTCAACTCCATTCATATCTATCACACAACGACTTATATGAAAAATTTAAATCTGGTTTTCGATCAGCACATAGCACAGAAACAGCTCTTGTCAGAGTGACCAACGACCTTCTCTGCGCAGCAGACTCAGGCCTTCTTTCCATTCTCACTCTTCTGGACCTGAGCGCTGCCTTCGACACTGTCTGTCACTCCACTCTTCTTCATAGATTGTCCTCCATTGGGATAACTCATACCTCATTTAATTGGTTTAAATCTTATCTGTCAAATCGCTCTCAGTTTATCCAGCTTAAAACCTCCACTTCTCAATCTTCCCCTGTCATTACAGGTGTGCCCCAAGGCTCAGTCTTGGGCCCCCTTCTTTTCCTGGTCTACCTTCTCCCGCTAGGTAAAATTTTTCGCAAACATAATATAAACTTCCATTGTTACGCGGATGACACCCAGCTCTACCTCTCGAGTAAGCCCTCCTCCAATTTTCCCTCACCCTCTCTTACTAACTGTTTATCTGACATCAAATCCTGGCTCTCTCTTAACTTTCTCAAATTAAATGGAGATAAGACAGAGGTACTCCTTGTTGGCACCAAGTCTAACCTCTCTAAAGCAAATAATTTTTCCCTTTCAATCAACAGCTGTTTAGTCTCCCTGTCTGCTCAGATAAAGAGCTTGGGTGTCCTCCTGGATAACACCTTGTCATTCAAATCACACATTAACAATATCACTCGCTCAGCTTATTTCCACCTCCGAAACATAAATCGTCTACGCCCTTCTCTCTCTTCTCACACTACTGCTATTCTGGTTCATAGTCTCGTCACCTCTCGCCTGGACTACTGTAATTCTCTTCTTTATGGTCTTCCTCTGAAATCATTACACAAACTCCAAATGGTTCAGAACTCAGCAGCACATATTATCACAAGAACTCCTTCTCATCATCATATCTCTCCTGTTCTACATCAGTTGCACTGGCTCCCGGTTACTCAATGTATTCATTATAAAATATTACTCCTCAATTTCAAAGCCATCCATAACCTTGCTCCTCCATATATCGCAGATCTTATCACGGTTACCTCTCACCCACGATCACTGAGATCTTCTGCCTCTACACACCTGTCTGTTCCCACTATGCGCCTTAGCACCATGGAAGGTAGAGCCTTCAGTAGCTCTGCCCCTAGACTATGGAATGCTCTGCCTCCCGACTTAAGGAAATTGGACTCCATATCACAGTTTAAGTCGAGTCTCAAAACGCACCTTTTTAGAATTGCTTATAATCTCTGATTTTATTTCCTCTATCTTTTAATTGATTTTTTACTTAAATTTATTTATTGTTTTTTCTTTGTAAGGTGACCTTGAGTGTCCAGAAAGGCGCCATCAAATAAAATGTATTATTATTATTACATCTGCTCTCCGTCTCTGGATCGATATGTGCCACGTGTCTGTTTGAGGCCACGGCCCCGTGTACCACCCTCCACTGCAGGTCGGCGGTTCTTTTTTCAATGGGAGGTTTGTACAGGGATCTCCAGCTGCCCCGTGGAGAGGAGCCCAGTGCCAGTAGCCTCTGCCATTTGGTCTCCCTTAGTCCAGTTAGCGCTCTGATGTTGGAGACCTTGACACAGACTCCATACAGAACTTTCTTCTGTGTTTTTTCAAAGGATGTTTTAGCTCTGTTGATCCTCAGGAGCCCTCCCTCCTCATCGTGGTCTTCTCCCAACACCGGTGAGATGGACAGGGATGGGTAAGTGTTAAGGGTCCCCGTCACAGGATCTCCCTGAAGCGTGAGGGCAGGGCTGAGACCACCTCGTTGACGAGGGCGTGCAGGAACCTGGTGGACTGGATGCCGGTTTCAGCGCTGAGGTCTTCGGTGCTCTTCCAGGTTCCGTCCACCCTCAGATCTCCGACTCTGGTGATTCCAGCACGTTTGAAGTGTTGTAGGCTTCTCAATGTCAGCCGTGGAGCCTGGATCATTGGGTTACAGAACAGCGGTTCCTCGTCCACGCAGAAGCATGGCTCCACGTCTGCTGATGTTAAACGTTGAGCTCCAGGCTCTCATCACAGACTGGTAGAACGGAGTTGTCCTGGACCAGTCCATCTCGCTCAGGTTCAGGAGGAACAGGTGTTTATCGTAGTCCAGGTTCTCCGTTCTCCGCAGCAGTAGACAGGCGGTGCCAGCCCATGCCGGGTCGTCTCTGTAGAGAAGCCTCTGTGCCGTCTGGAGTCTGAAGGTGGTTATCCGGCTGTTGAGTTCGATCAGCCCCTGCCCCCCCTCATGCACCGGCAGGTACAGGGCTGCAGCGCGAGTCCAGTGCTGTCCCGACCAGAAAAAGTCCACGATCCGCCTCTGCAGCTCCCTGATGAGTGAGGCTGGAGGGTTGAGGACCGTGAGTCTGTGCCACAGCATTGAGGTTAGATACCAGGTTGTTGACTACAAGGACTCTCCCCCTGTAGGACAACTGGGGCAGGATCCATGTCCATTGAGACAACTTGGCACATACCTTCTCCATGACGCCGTCCCAGTTCTTGTCTTGACATTCAGTCTTTCCTAAAAACACACCGAGGTACTTTAACCCCGCGGACCCCCACTGGAAATTTACAGGTAAAACAGGGGGTCTTTTGTCTGTCCATTGTCCTAAAATCAAGGTCTCGCACTTACTCCAGTTTACCCGGGTGGACGATGCTCCCTCGTAGATCTTTAGGCTGTCTGTAAGTGCGAGAACGTCCTGCTGATCTTTAATAAAAACGGTGATGTCGTCAGTGTAGGCGGACATGACGAGGCTGTGCTGCAGTCCTCTGATGGATAGTCCCTGCAGTTTGGTCCTCAGTCTGTTCAACAGGGGTTCAATCATTAGGCCGTAGAGCTGTCCAGAGAGGGGACAGCCCTGTCTGATCCACCTGTTCATCATCAGAGGACTGCTCAGACCTCCACCTACTTTTAAAATGATGGACGCCCCTGAGTATAAAAGCTTTATGTAGGATAAAAACGTGCTGCCGACTCCGAAGGCTGTGAGGGTGTGGAACATGTACCCGTGATCCACCCTGTCGAAGGCTTTCTTCTGGTCGATGGAGAACAGACCCAGGTCCTGAGAACTCGTGGTGCAGATGTCTATGATGTCACGGATTAGGAACAGATTGTCCATTATTGTGCGTCCAGGTACGCAGTATGTCTGTTCGGACCGGATCTCTGTGTGCATGTGGTGTTTTAGTCTGTTGGACAGACACTTCCAGATTCCAGGGGCTCGTCCGGGTGAGAGTTGTGAGACGGCGGCGGTCAGCTCTCGCAGGTGCAGGTCGGCGTCGAGGGCGTCAGCTTGAGCGGTTCTGAGCTTCGGGAGATCCCTGAGCAGTTCCCCTGTGCTGGATGGATCACAGGTGTCGGCGCTGTACAGTTCAGTATAAAAGTCCACAGCCATTCGCCTCATCTCACGGGGGTCCGCGGTCACGGTTCCATCGTCGCGATTTAAAAACAGCATCCTGTTTTGGGGGTTTTCCAGTCCGTTGTAAATTAAAATAATATGCAGTGGGAGCGTCCATGTCCCTGATACTGGTAAAATGCACTCTCAGCAGCGCCCCCTTTGCCTGTTCATACATAAAAGAGTTTAAAACCTTTTTCTGTCCGTGCAGTCTGTTCCTCAGGTCTTCACTGTTGTTGAGGAGTACCTCGGTGTGTAGGTGTGACAGACTCCTCTCAAGTTGCTGAACTGTCCTGCTGATGGCGCCGCTGGTGTGGCGGGTGAACTGCTGGCAGAACAGTTTAATCTGTATTTTGCCCATTTCCCACCAGGAGATCAGGTCCTCGTATTCACCGCGCCTCAGCTGCCATTCTGTCCATAAAACTTTAAAAGCAGAGCAGAACAGTTCATTCTGTAAAAACTTCACATTAAAACGCCAATAAAAACAGGGCTTTTCATTAAAATGAAGCATTACTTCCACCATGATAAGATGATGATCGGAGAACCCAGTCGGAGAGTATAAAACCGAACGCACCTTGTTTCTGTCTGTGTATTTAAGATAAAACCGATCCAGACGGGCAGCACTGACCATGTTCTCACACACCTTTAACCACGTGTACTGGTTCTTTTCTCTCCAAACATCCACGAGGTTATACTGCGTGATAAAACTCCTTAAAACATCAACAGACTGAGGGTGAGGTTCTTCAGAGTTCCTGTCCTGTGTGAAGTCCACAGTACAGTTCCAGTCCCCACCTAGAACCATCAGTGAGTCGGGGTGGAACTGCTGTAGACCCTGGTGTAATTTTTTGAATGTGTTGGTTCTCTGTGCCCTGTTGTTTGGAGCGTACACGTTCACGAACAGGAACTCTGTGTCTTTGATCTCAGCCTGGATGATTAAAACTCTTCCTTGTTCTATTTCTTTAAAACTGGTGTTGGTGAGTGTGATTCTTTTGGAGGTCAGGACTGCCACCCCAGCACTGGTGTTTGTGCCATGACTGAGGAAGCAGTCCCCCTCCTCCCACCACCTCCTCCATTCTATTTCATTATCCCGGTCACTGTGAGTTTCTTGTAAAAACAAAATATCTAAGTTTTTACTTTTAAAAAGCTGCTTTATCAATGTTCGCTTAGCCTTATCTCTACCTCCATTTATATTAAAATATCCTATTTTTAAAATCATGTTCAATATAAAAGGGGAAGAGTAAAACATATTAAATAATATGATAATAAACAATAAAATAATAAAATATTAAACAATAAAATAATAAAACAGAACAGATGATATAAACAGTACAGCAAACCCATAGTAAAAACCTATTTATCTTAATATCACTTTTTTGTTGAGGCCTGTTCCTTTCTCAGTTTAGTTAACAATTTTTTTAGACGAAATCTTTTCTGTTGGTTGATTTCTTCATAATTTGCCATTTTGCGAATTTTTGTCACTGACTTTATGAATTTATTAATGTCAGGGAAGAAATCCGTGACCTCGATGCTTTTTCCAAAAGTTTCGCCTAGAAACTCGCTGATCTCCTGAATGGAGTAAAGATGGTCCTCCCCGACCTGCGAACCGATTTCAGAGACGTCTGACATGGTGTCATCGTCTCTGTCCTGCTCCATGCTTTGTGCTGGTGCAGTGCTGCTTTCAGGTCCCCCTGGTTGAGCGCTCTGAGTGTCTCCATTTTCCAACACAGAGGAGACCTGAGATGGTGTTTCAGCAGCATCCACATCAGCATCTCCGCTCTGAGCACTCTGACTCGGAGCATCGCCATTGATGCTCTCAGTGCTCTCATTTTCTCCATCAGCTTGGCCCTCCTCCACACATTTTTTAACAATATCAGGCTGTTCCTCAGCCACATCTTTTTTGTCGGAGCTCGCCGTTCCCTCATCGCTGGGGCCCTTTGGGTGTTCCTCCTCACCCCGGGTGTTGTTCTCACTCTGAGGGCGGGACGGTACACGGCGGCTCCTCTTGGCCACACTGCCCTGCTGTGTGACCTGGGCGTATGAAGCCACCAGCTCAGGACCTGAGCGTTTAGGCTTCGCCTGTTCAGGTCCGATTTTCTGAGCAGCAGCGCCATCTTCGCTTCGTTCGGGGGTATGGCACCCAGGTTCACCGTGCTCCTGGATCTCACCCCCCGCTGCTCCTCGCCTTCTCCTCCACACTGTTGCGCTTTCGGAAACTCAGCCTTTTTGTGTACGAGCTCCCCACACGAGAAGCACCGCAGGATCCCCGAGCTCGTGAATATGAGGAAGCTCTGTCCCTCGTGAGTGACCCTGAAGGAGATCTCCAGCGTGGGCTCCTTCAGGACTATCAGCGCGGTGCGGCGGAACGTGAGGACGTGATTAAACGCCTCGCGCTTGTTTTTAAATTTGACTTTCCTGATCTCGCCGACAAGCTTCCCTAATCGCTGAAGCTCGCACTCCAGCTTCTCATTGGGGATATTCGGGGGTACGTTGTCGATGACCACCCGATTGGAGACGGCAACCAGCGGCGTCACGGATAGAAAATCGCCACTTACCGTGATTCCGGTCTCGGCTAACCGCTCCACAAAGCGCCGCTCCTTTAGGAACACCACGACGGCTTTGTTCATGCGGGACGCCGCCGTGATGTTCTCACAGCCCACCACCTCACCCATCCCCCACAACACATCCTCAACCAGGATCGAGGGGCTGGCCAGGCACCGGACGGCGTGGCGGAGCGTCACCGGCTCACCGCCACCATCGTGGGGTGTAGCCATGCCGCTCTACCGCGCGGGATTAAACTCCCAGCGATGGAGTTATTAGATCGCTTTTTGATCGTTTTTAAATATTGTTTATGCTTTTTAAACTAAAGTGCTTCACCATGTGAAAAATGAATGAAGAAACAAAAGTAAAAAAACAAAGTTTGCTCTCACACACGCACCCTCCACCTCCACACTCTGCTCCCACAAACTCCCAGCATGCACAGAGAGAGAGAGACAGAGAGAGAGTGAGACAGAGAGAGAGAGTGAGAGACACTGACTTTGACTTTCAAAAATAACATTTATTTCTACAAATAATTTACTTTAAAAAAAACAAAGAGGAAAATAAATATATATGAAATATTTTACATACATGTGTATACATCACATATGGCGTATCTATACACATTCATATCTACACACACACACATACATATCTATATGTATACACACACACACACACACACACACACACACACACACACACACACATTATGGCCCCTCTTTTTTTTTTTTTTTTTTTTTTTTTCTTTTTCAGAGACAAAAAAAAAAATCATTTTCATCATTAACGAGGCATAAAACCTCCCCCTTGCCCCATATCTTAGAAAAGTCCAACAGTGTGTGTGATTTTATAAAAATTAAAATCAACGGTCAGTCGGATTTTAATTAATGTCCTTAACATTAGCTCAGCTAATAACATAAGTCCCAGATCCTCTCAGTTTATTTTGCCTTGTAATCCATGTGGCAAGCTTGGCTTCACCTATTAAAAGGTTTATCAGGCAGACCTTCTGTTTGTTGGCTGTGGAGTATGTTGGGCCAAAGATGAAAAGACTGTCTGTCAACAGCATCTCCAGTTTAAGCATCCAGGCCCTCAGAGAGTCGAACATTGGTGTTAGCCTGTTACACCTCAGAAACAGGTGCTCCACCGTATCCTCGCTCTCACAGAACGGACAGGTATTCGCTACAGTGGGGTTTATATGAGAAACATATTTGTTTGTGGCTATGGCTTTATGGATAATCCGCCACTGCAGATCACCAGTGCGTTTTTTGATGGGGGGTTTATACAAAGTTCTCCAGCATTGCTGTTGTGAGGCACTCGGGGGAAGCAAGTCCACCCATCCAGATTCCTTTACCCCCGTTAGAGCATTCTGGTACAAGGTCTTTACACTGACTGCGTACAGAGCTTTTTTTGAAGCATTTGCAAAATCTGTGAGTTGCGGGGTTTTAAAAGACAATAGTGATTTCTCCTCCAGATGTTGTTCTGTTGCTACAGATATAAAAAGGGTAGGAGAAAATTCTGCCTGTTCATCCGCCCCCTCCTCCAGACCCTGACGGTGGACTGCAGGCAGTACAGAGGTCAGTTGGTTTATTACATTCTGCAACAGATGGGTGGATTTGATGCCCGTCTCTGTACTCAGTGTAATCACGGACTTCCAAGTACCTGCATCCCTCAGACTCCTGAGCTTGTTCAGTCCAGCTTTCAGGAAAACTTGGCGGACAGTCCAGGATGTCAAAGCTTCTATATGGGTCAGTGGGTTAAAGAACAGTGGCTCCTCACTGATGTTCATGAAGGGCTTTTCCTCTGATCTTCTGATCTTCAGTGTAGAGGACCAAGCTCTCAGAACTGACTGGTAGAAGACGGACATTCTTGATATGTCCATATCTTTTAACTGTAGGATGAACAGGTGTCTATCGTAGCCAGCATTCTCCACCCATTGGAGCAGTTTTCGGGCTGTGATGTTCCATGCCAGTTCTCTGTTGTATAGAAAACGCTGTACTGTCTGAAGTTTGAAAGCTTTTATTCGACTTGACCGATCGATGAGACCCTGCCCCCCCTCCTGTCTCGAGAGGTATAGAACCGGAGCGCGAGTCCAGTGCTGTCCACTCCAAAAAAATTCACAATTTTTCTCTGTACCTCTCTAATTAAGGATATTGGTGGTTCCAGAGCGATGATTTTATGCCACAGCATAGATGCTATCAGGTTGTTGGCGACTAGCACCCTCCCCCTGAAGGATAACTGTGGCAGGATCCAAGTCCATTGTGAAAGCCTACCCTCCACCTTCTCCACTGTTCCATCCCAGTTTTTATTTATGAAATCTTCTGTTCCCAGATAGACTCCTAGATATCGGATACCACTTTTACACCACTGTAGGTTCTCAGGTAGAACTGGAGGTTCATGGTCTTTCCACAGACCAAACAGGACAGATTTACTCCAGTTCACCTTGGATGAGGATGCTGCTGTGTACATTGACAGACTATTTTTTAGTATGTGGATGTCTTCTTGGCCTGAGATGAAAACTGTGATGTCATCAGCGTAGGCAGACAGCACCATCTTGTCCGGAGAACTCCAGGTATTGAGTCCCTTTATCTTGGCCATCAGTCTGCATAGTAGAGGTTCGATTGCTAAACTGTATAGCTGACCGGACAGAGGACATCCCTGGCATATGCCTCTCTGTAGATCAAGCGGCCTGCTGAGTCCCCCACCTACCTTTAATAAAACTGTGGCACCCGGAGTATAAAAGCTTAATCCAATGTAAAAACTGTCCATTAAAACCAAACGCTTCCAAAGTTTTAAAAAGGTACAGGTGATTCTATTGAACGCTTTTTCCTGATCTAAAGATAAAAACCCAAGATCATAAAACTTCATTTTACATAATTCAAACAAATCGCGTACGAGAAAAACATTGTCCATTATGCATCGTTCCGGGACACAGTACTTCTGATCTGAGTGAATTAAAAACGGCATGTGTTTTTTCAGTCTGTTCGATAGGTATTTTGATAAAATTTTATAATCAGTGCATAAAAGTGCCACAGGTCTCCAGTTCTTTAAAAGACTCAGGTCCCCTTTTTGGGTAAAAGAGATAAAACCGCTCTCGTGCAGCTGACTGGGAGTTGTCCATTTTTAAAAGACCATTTAAAAACTTCATGCAGGTCAGAGCCTATTACATCCCAAAAAATGTAAAATTCCGCATTAAGCCCATCGATACCAGCTGCCCGTCCAGTGGACAGCTGCTGAGCCGCTGCAGTAAGTTCACCGAGTTTGATGTCACTGTCCAAACTTTCAACTTGTAATGGACTCAGCTTAGGTAATTATTTTAAAAGTTCCAGTCTGCAGGTGGCATCTGTTCTCTCGGATGTGTACAGCTCAGAATAAAAATCCAATGCAAGCTTTCTCATCTCATCCGGGTTTGTTGTTAAAGATCCGTCTGGACACTTCAGATGGAGCATCTTATTCTGTGGCCTCACTCTTCGTTCCAGGTTAAAAAATAAAGTTGTTGGAGCGTCCATGTCACTAATACTGGAGAATTGATGTTTAATTAATGCTCGCTTTGCATTTTCATTTAAATACGAGCTCAACGCTTTCTTTTTCTTCTCCCAGCTCACTTTCTTATCATGGACATTTTGAGATAACATTTCATCTTCCAAGGCTCTTATATCTTGTTCTAATTTCAGAACTGAAGCTTTTACTTCTGCCTTGGTATGCTGTTGATATTGTTCACAGAAAATTCTTATTTGCGTTTTTCCCAACTCCCACCATGTTGTCAGTGCTTCAAAAGAGTTTTTCTTTGACCTCCATTTTTCCCAGAAAAGTCTTAAGTTATTACAGAACATTTCATCTTGTAAAAGCTTCGTACTAAAATGCCACAGAGGTTTTTGTTTAATATTGGTGGACAGCATGAAGTCTAGTGTTACAAGGTGGTGATCTGAAATGCCACTTGGATAAATGCAGACATTCAAAATTTTGTTCCGAT
This sequence comes from Corydoras sp. C115, assembly GCA_019802505.1. Taxonomy (NCBI): domain Eukaryota; kingdom Metazoa; phylum Chordata; class Actinopteri; order Siluriformes; family Callichthyidae; genus Corydoras; species Corydoras sp. C115. The sequence goes on from JAFMOC010000711.1 coordinate 174,642, forward strand.
CAGTTTTTTTAAGATAAAAACGATCAAGTCGAGCTGCACTGATTTTGGACTCCATTGTTTTGATCCATGTGTATTGTCTTACATTTTTGTTTATTTCTCTCCATGGATCATATAGTCTCTGGGTATTTGTTAAACTTTTAAGAGCGTGTGCAGAAGAGGGGTGTGGTTCATCTCCATTCCTGTCTAAGGTAAAATCTGTGGTACAATTCCAGTCTCCGCCCATCACAATCACGCTGTCATGGCCTTCATCTTGTAGTTTCTTTTGAAGGTGGTGAAAGAATCTGCTTCAATCTGCCCCCACATTTGGGGCATTAAACATTAATAAAAAGGAAAGGTGTGCCTCTGATTTCAGTTTTTATGATCATAATTCGGCCTTGTTCTATTTCCAAAAACTGGGTATTATGTAAAAGTAAGTTCTTGGAAAACAGGATTGATACACCTGCAGTAAAATTTGAGCCATGGCTTAAAAAAGATAACCTATCTTCCCAGGACATGTTCCATTCAGAAGTGTTTTTAATGTCACTGTGGGTCTCTTGTAGAAAAACAATATCAATGTTTTTTTGTTTAATAAGTTTAATTCTATCCCTTCCCCTATTAATATTTAAAGTTCCCACCCGTACTGT